>CM017191.1:36712686-36872686 GCA_004837865.1 Musa balbisiana | reverse complement strand
TCGTAGACATTCAAATTACAAGCTGCATTAGTCATAATTCTGAAGGCCGGAGCTCATGACATCTATTAATTTTCAAATTGCATTTTGTTTCATCACCATTCTATGATGATGATTTCGTAGCTGCAATTTTAGATCAATAATAGAAATGTAGCATTTTGTTGTGCGATTATTATTGTTTATACCTCTACTATATTTGTATGTGGCATAGTTACATATGACAGCTCATTATATTTTCATTCTCATGAAAGAATATTTATGTTCGTAGATATTCTCGGCACTGCATCATATGATCCCAAAACAATTGAACTACTAGTGACCTTTGTTTTATCCTTTGAGCAACATGCAAGTTGCAAACTATCTATTAATTTTTAATTTTTACTTTTTTTTTAAAATTCTTTTATCTTTTGAAGTCAAGCCAGTTCTTTTTCTTTTTAATTTTTTAAAATCTTTTCTCTGTGAGCACTCCTTGTTTAGTGTTCCATGTTTTCTTTTTTGGGAACAAAAGGTAACTATCTATTAAATCAAAGCTTTGTTACAAACTATCTATTAACAAAAGGTTTAGTGTTCCATGTTAAGAGAAAGAATAAAAGGACTTTCAGGACTATATATATATATATATATATATATATATATATATATATATATATATATATATATATATATATATATATATATATATATATATATATATATATATATATATATATATATATATATATATATATATATATATATATATATATATATATATATATATATATATATATATATATATATATATATATATATATATATATATATATATATATATATATATATATATATATATATATATATATATATATATATATATATATATATATATATATATATATATATATATATATATATATATATATATATATATATATATATATATATATATATATATATATATATATATATATATATATATATATATATATATATATATATATATATATATATATATATATATATATATATATATATATATATATATATATATATATATATATATATATATATATATATATATATATATATATATATATATATATATATATATATATATATATATATATATATATATATATATATATATATATATATATATATATATATATATATATATATATATATATATATATATATATATATATATATATATATATATATATATATATATATATATATATATATATATATATATATATATATATATATATATATATATATATATATATATATATATATATATATATATATATATATATATATATATATATATATATATATATATATATATATATATATATATATATATATATATATATATATATATATATATATATATATATATATATATATATATATATATATATATATATATATATATATATATATATATATATATATATATATATATATATATATATATATATATATATATATATATATATATATATATATATATATATATATATATATATATATATATATATATATATATATATATATATATATATATATATATATATATATATATATATATATATATATATATATATATATATATATATATATATATATTTTAGGTTCTTATTTTCTTCTTCTGATTTTACAGCATATTTGACCCCTAAGGCACAATGTTCTAAGTCAGGGATATGGCATTTATTAGAACAATTTAAAGATGAGTCAGCAGCACTACCACGATCCTGACCTTGCTTGGCAGCCCACAGGTTTGTGTGAGAGTTGCCTTGTATCATCATCACCTATGGACTCCACAAGTCTCAGGTCATTTCCTTTTATGCTTCAATACATGCATAATATTTGTGAGAGCAAATATAGCATGTATAATAGCATTTATAGCCATGAACATCATCCACTCTACTTTATGGATCGTAATAAACTGGGTAGTGCTCAACTAGATTTCTCGACCAATTAATTGGTTTATTATGTTTATGTTTTTAGATTTATATTCTACCTTAAGCAAATCTAAGTGGTAGGGATATTGGTAGAATCTACCAAGCGTCGTCTATATGTTAGTAATATATGCATATTCTTTATGTGATTATTACAACTGGACTTGGAGCAGTTACAGCCCAGCCATCCTAAGGGAAAAAAGTGGTAGGGATATTGATAGAATCTACCTAACACCTATATGTTAGTAATATGTGGATATTCTTTGTGTGACAATTACAATCGACTTGGAGCAGTCACAGCCCAGCCATCCTATTATGGTTAAAACTCTACAACTCTCAGAATCCTTTGTTAGGAAACTATTGATATTATTATGTACCTCAGCGGCCTTCCCGATGTGAATGACCGTAGTAGATTGACCATTTTCCTATATTATGAAGATCGAGTGGACTGCTTCATTAGTTGAAGCTAAATGTATAATTCTTCTCCATAGCTAGGACTTGAGTTGTGGTGTTGACTCCAAATAAACCTTTAATTGATCCAAGTTATAGCTTGATATCTTCTTCGTCTAGAAAAAGACCTTTGGTCTCCTAACGACGGGGAGGTGCTAGTCAATGGACTTGACAAGAATCGAGTTGATTACACCTTTAGTGGGTTAACCTCCTTCCTCAATATAAACCTCGGGTTGATGATATCACTTATCGAGTTGGAAGTATTGCCACTCCCCTGACCTTTGGTCACTTATCGAGTTGAGGTGATGGTTCGTATTTGCCTATGGATAAAGATTTTGTGATGGCATCTCCTTATTAGTTCTTCAATCTGTTATGGGAGATCTTGCACTTTAAATCAGTAGAAATATGTTGATTGCCTCTTGCATTTAATTTGAGGGAGTTAATTGGTGGTCGTTTGGCAACTGACCAAACGAAACAGAGTGTGACATGGATGAACCGAGTTCTCCCATCAAGATTGATTTGATTATGTTACATCAACGATTGTTTCAACGACACTCGGTCATTTTCAGATCTTAGCTCTTTTTTTGTACAGACGAAAATGACTTTTGAATTTGTGGTTAATCCGTTGTTAGGTTTTGTGCAGCCCATCATGTGAGCTATAGAGGATAATGGTTGGAGGCTTGCCCTTAACCGGACGAGGCACCATCGACCTCTCATTTTCATGTATTCCCGTGGAGACCCTTGCTCTCTAAAATCGAAAAATATAATTTTCATAAAACATTCCATTGGAAGCATACCAAAAGTCAAAAATGTCTTAAATAAAAATTCAAGCTTCAGTTTAAATTAACTCTAAATTCAAAATTTAAAAATTAACTTTATTTCTATTTTAAAATTAAAAGTTTTGTAAAAAATTTTAAGGGTTAATTAAAAAATTAAAAAAAATTTACTCTTCACGTCATAATTAGAACTTAAAGCTTGTTCAAATTTATTTGAGCCGTTTCAAAACTTATTGTAACATCCATACTCAGAAAATAAAATTTTTGATCAAAAACTTCAAAAAAAATCAACCAATAGTTTTTTAAAAAAATTTTGATTGAAATTAATGATTGTTTGCCGAAGGATACTTCTCATATCGCATATTATAGAAATTAACATCCATACTCAGACCCCTTCGCATATCAACCGCTAAGTTTCGATGTAAATATAACAACCGAGAGAGAGAGAGAGAAGAAGAGAGAGAGAGAGAGAGAGAGAGAGAGAGAGAGAGAGAGAGAGAGAGAGAGAGAGAGAGAGAGAGAGAGAGAGAGAGAGAGAGAGAGAGAGAGAGAGAGAGAGAGAGAGAGAGAGAGAGAGAGAGAGAGAGAGAGAGAGAGAGAGAGAGAGAGAGAGAGAGAGAGAGAGAGAGAGAGAGAGAGAGAGAGAGAGAGAGAGAGAGAGAGAGAGAGAGAGAGAGAGAGAGAGAGAGAGAGAGAGAGAGAGAGAGAGAGAGAGAGAGAGAGAGAGAGAGAGAGAGAGAGAGAGAGAGAGAGAGAGAGAGAGAGAGAGAGAGAGAGAGAGAGAGAGAGAGAGAGAGAGAGAGAGAGAGAGAGAGAGAGAGAGAGAGAGAGAGAGAGAGAGAGAGAGAGAGAGAGAGAGAGAGAGAGAGAGAGAGAGAGAGAGAGAGAGAGAGAGAGAGAGAGAGAGAGAGAGAGAGAGAGAGAGAGAGAGAGAGAGAGAGAGAGAGAGAGAGAGAGAGAGAGAGAGAGAGAAGAGAGAGAGAGAGAGAGAAGAGGGGGCGGGGTAAAATAGAGAATATACAATGGATATTATGTGCAATGAATTCATAAATTAAACATCGCCATCAAACCTTGAAGAGGAAAGTGGGTGGGGAGAACAAAAAAAAGTCTTATTCCACCATGAAAGATCATCTCTGTGCGGCCTTTTCTTTTCGTTTCTTTTCCTTTCTCAAGGACGCATCGATCTGCTGTTCCAACTGCAAAAAGCACACACAAGAAAAAGGAATTGAAAACGAATTGAAAACAAAAAGCACACACGCAGGAGAAAGGCCACACAAAAATCGCCACATTAGTAGACTTCAAAGTTATAATATACTAAAAATCGCAATATTAGTAGACTTCCAAAATGAACATAATTACCATATACACGCCATTATATCCACGGTTTTATAATATCATATATTGCATGCAAACACGCATACATCGTTTCAGCATATGAAACGGATTCACACGCATGCATGCATACACTTGTTTGTCCAAGACTCCATGGTTCAATTGGAGTTCCATAATGCATTGCCTAGGGGCTGGAAATTTCACAACTGCTATCCCTAAGAGGGTAGAGATTAATGTCCAGTTGACTTTTCCGGACATCAACAAACATACCTTCATCATCAACATTGAGTCTGCTTGGACTGTTTAACACGCCTTAAACGGCAACTAAACCAGAGATTGCTGAACTGTATATCCTTAATAGGTTCTAATGCTATGTAGAGATACTGTGTAGAATATAGAGATTCCAAACATGATACTTACCTGAGAATTTTTCAGTTTTAAACTCTGCACTTCTTCAGCAAGTTCCGCAGCACTGATATAAGAAAGTTTTGAATCAATGACAACAAAACAGCATTTTTTTTTTTGTAATCAATAACAGACCTAGTACCTCTGTTGCAGATTAGTCATATAATTTTGCAGTACCCTCTCTGTTCCTGAAGCTTGGAATGACTGTTGTATAAACAATTGATATCAGTGAACTGGACAAACATTGCAGCTAAAATGATACAAAAGATACCAACAAGTTTGGAAATGAAGCTGAGAGAATAGTATTTTAAAATACTATTCTGTTAATGAAAATTAACAGAATAGTATTTTAAAAGTAGCCATGTTGCATGATACTTCACTTCCAGTTTACTTTCATATTTCTGGACCTACATTACCTGGAGAATGGATTGTTCTGGTACACGGAACAATTGAACATGGTATGGCACGTGGACTTCTGAATATTGCATAATCAGAACTATATATAGTACTGGTGATATTTTCATTCTAGATTGCAATGTTCCATGATCTGGATCTTGTGATCCAGATTGTCAATCACTACACTGACTGTGGTTTCTCCTAACAACCATCTAGGCAAGCTCAAGTTGACTTTTGCAGTAGAGCTTGAGATAGAAGTTCCTTCTTACTGTGCAAGCAAGTTCGGAATAGAAGCTCAGAGATGGATCACATTATTTCAATTGGTTAACTAACATAAGAAGTTTGTCCAAATTAGTGGGGGAAATAGATGAAAACGATCATAATTGTGGTAATGGATGCTGAAGTCTTAAACAAACAATTGGGAAAAACAGCTGGTTGAGGTAGACTGGATATATTTGACCAAATAAGGAAGCTTGAGATAGTTCTGGAGATGATGGATTAGGTTGGTCATGCTAAAATCCTTAATTATATTTCTAAGAGTCTGGAGGAGCCCTCACATTGCTTCTTATATATGTTATCTACTTCCAAAAGTATATTGACACAATTAATTGTCTTTAGTGAGTGTTTTTATTTTGGATGATAGATTATGGATCGTATTACTGTCTAACAGCTGCGTCCATGTTTACATCCAGTGGAATAGTCACATTGTTCTCACTCTCATTTTCACTAAATATAATTAATGTTTCTTTTGCTAGTAGAACAAGAAAATATTGTCAAATGACTGGTCGGTCTATTTTCCATGTTTCTTCACTATTTTCTCAAACTAACATATTAAACTTTTCAAAACCCCAAGGGAAGACATGTAGATACTAGCACTTCCACCCATTCAAATCCTCAATATTTGATTTATTGTAGACTTAACCTTGCTAATATTGTTCTAATCCTAATTAGACAGTTGAAATGGTTAAGTTTCTGCAATGAGGCAAATTGATGGAAAAAAGTACCCATTCAGTAGCAAACCTGAAAAATCACAAGAAAACCCACCGTCGTGTGATAACCAAGAGATAGGATTAGCATGGCCAATTAGAGCTGATGCTGCCAATAGAGAAGTATTGAAAACTGAAGCAATTTACAACTTTTATAAGTAGATAAATTATCATGCACTACTGTATACCATAAACCCATGGACTGCTACAATCAATGCGGAACTGTAGTTAAACCCATGGACCGCTGTACCGCCTGATATGGTGCAAAATGGGAGGTACGTATCGGCCGCATGTTAGATTATTTTTTTATACAGTTTAAACTTTAAGATTCAAATGAATTAAATAATCAATCGATGGATATATCTAGTTTTACCATAAAAAAGGGATGGGACTCTACGAGCGATAGATCAGGGTCCTCGATTCTATGTATCTGTATATCAATATGATTTATTTGTCGGACTCGATCCTGAAATTAATCCCACTACATAATATCTTGAGACATCATATGTCATTGGTGGCATCAATGTGATGATGGTCATAGTCTGATTATCATAAACCACATGTTCGAGGTGGCTCTTGAGGCAAGGACGAACGTGACATGAATTGGTACGGAGCATAGAGAATGTCATAACATCTATTTTCGCTATTGATTTTCTGCTCCATATTAGAAAAAATTTAATTGGGTTTTTCTATAATTTCAGGTCATTTTTTGACTGATTTTGGGTTATCGATACGTACCAATGTATCAACACACACAAGACAGTAGTACCGACTATGAAACCATGCTTAAACCTAATAAGAAAAGTGAGGACTAAGAATAAGATATCATACTACCTAATAAGGAAGATAAGGACTAAGCTTCTTAGTTAGAAACAAGAAAAGTCACAATTAATTCGCAATATAATTAGCATATCATTTATAGTAAGAATGCAAAAACGGGAGAAATTGGGTTGTGGAATATAGTTATAGTCACCAGATTTACCCACAGAGAGAAAAAAAAGCTCTATTTTATTAACTAAATGCCTTCTACACCAGCAGAGAACATTTTATTTGCTAATGCTCTGTAGTAAATTTAGGTAAATAATCTTCAATATACCTGTGAATCACCAGTGCTTATATCAGAGGCTTCTGAATGGTAGGCTGAAGATACATTATGTGTTTGCTCCACACACTTGATCAGTTTAGTTAATTGCTCCTGTTATAAAGAATTGCTTTAATACCTAGAAGATGAATATCCACAAAGAGAGCTCAGGCGGCTGACCTTTTGCATAGCATTTTGATGCAGTAAAAATTGCAAGGTAGGAAGAAGTGAAGCAGCATTCACTGCACATGTAGATTTTCTAGGTGATCCACCTATTAAGCTGACCATGCAATTTACTGAAGAAGCTACCTATAAGGCAATGTGCAGAAAAAATAGTAAGCAATCTAGATACAGTGATAATATGATCATCAAGTTGATTGATGACTTGTCTCATATGGTACATTTCAATATAAATCAGGGAAACCTTATACTAAACATTCTAATCCAGTAAACTTTGTTCTAGGAATAAACACCTACATCAGCCAAGGATACTTAAATCTCTAACTATAACCTATTCCACCTTGGTGCTTCTATATAGTCTCAAGTGTTCATAATTGTTAGCCAGATTTGTCCCTCTTGGGTAGTAAAAGAAAGAGTAATAACAGAGAAACTCATGGCATACCAATGAAATGTTGGAAACTAAACATTTGTTACAATCAAATAACATATGTGAACCTCTTGCATAATTCAGAAATCAGGAGATTAGAAAAGATGCCTGCCTATTTTCATGCAGTAAATTCCAGAAATGATTGTATTAGTGATATCATTATTTGCTGCAATTTTTAGTTTCCAAGTTATCACAGTCCACTTCAATGCTATAGAAGTAAAAAAAAAATTATGCGCTCAAGTTTGTAATCCTTTAGCATCTGTTTCTACTATCTACAATACCACAGAGTTAAATAGTAAAGTACCTTTGGGCTAGCATCTGGAAATGTAATTTGAAATCGTCCTTTACGCTGGACAAATTTTCCTTCTGAAGGTTCCTCATGTAACATTGCTGCTACACCAGTCCAATTTTCTCCAAGGTTAAACAGAAGTATTAAAAATAAGAAAGCAGCAAAAAACCACTTGGTTTTTGGCTTCTTTCTGGTTAGCACAGGACATGTTTAACAAACTAAAAAAACTTACAGAAGATAAGTGTCATGAGTACCATACCAGATGTCAAGTTAGATGAATCTTTCATTTGACGAGACAAGGGACCACTATGATATCTTTCGTGTTGACATCTCCGATGTATGTCATCCCTTTAATAAGATATAAAGAGACTAAAAGTTAGCAAATATAGTCATTAAACCATTTAATATATTTTAAAGACAAACAAATTTATAGAATGAGCAAGAATGAGTTCAGACATTCATGCATATCAAGAGTGAATAGTGGTGGATCAATGACCATATGAATATCCGGTTGTTGTATAGAAAACAAGAATTATTCATGCATGATGGAAACCTAATAATAAAACTGCAATGCAAAATTTAAACATAGTAATTCTCTTTCAGCTAAGATCACATTTTAAGTTTCCAGTTCTCAGGAGAAAATTGGTAGCCATAATTGCAGAACGGAAAAGAAGGATCAGCAGACCTAAAGATAGAGAGACAGGACAGAAGGATTTCTTAAATCACAGCAGTACAGTAAGATGCTCAATACAGATGGAATCATGTAGAGAGCAACAGAGCAACAGAGAAATCAAAGCAGTACTCTCCTGCACATAAATGTATGGTTTCCAACTTGCGGTTATTACCTCTCTGCATCTGCATCAACATTCCTACATGGAGAAAGAATGTGCTCTGGTAGAAGAGAACCACTTAAGAATTTCTGACACCCAAGGTTATCCATATTTGAGGAGACAGAAGCACTTCTTTCCATATTTTCATCAGTATGTGTTCCAAATTTGAGATCCTTTGCTTCTGATGCTTGCTGCAATGGATACATGGAGTCGAACTTTGATGGGATCTTCCAATTAGGGCTGCTGGTATTCATGTCCTCACAAACATCAAAACATGCTCTGCAACAATTTTAAATGCTTATGAAGTTAAAGCTGATTCAGTTGGCTATACATTTCATCAAATAACTTCACTTAAATAGTTCTGATTTGCTTGAAACAGTTAGTGTGATGCATAACATGAGACCATTATAGTAATTGTTCTGAATAAATCAAACAAGAAAATGTCCAAGGGAGGTTGAGAAATATGTATTATTACTGCTGACCTCAAACATCTATGCAATGTATAAATACATACAAGATAGAAAAAAAAAGGTTGTAGATGTTGAGTCCTCCTCATTCTCAACTATTGTTTTTACCTAAAGTTTTATGTATAAATACATACAAGACAGAAATAACAGTTGTAGATATTGAGTTCTTATCAACTTTTTTTTTTCACCCGAAGATTTCCTCTACTTCTAGCAATATGTTGACTAGCTCGATGAAGACATGTAGCCTTCTCCACATATTAAAAATATTTTAAATTAACTGGATGTCCTTTTCACTGCATGTCATTGTCATCATTAAAAAACCAGCACATCAATGGTTTTGCTTATCTCTAGCTCGTTTCTTTCTTTTGGATGCAGATAACAATATGCAGCCAAAAAGCAAGTAATTATAACATAAAGTTACTGAACTACATACTTGAGTGCCTGAAGAGGACGACTTGGAAATGCAGAGGCCAATGGACCCTCCAAATCCTGAAGATCTTGCATTTCACCCTAGAAAAAAAAAAGAAATGTTTAAATTTGATACAGTTAAAAGCTTGAAATAGGGGAGGGAAGAAATACTTAATAGAAGGAAACAACAAACTTAGATATAAATACCTCCCTAGAAGTTTCATTGCTGGCAAAGTTAACTCTCTCAGCCAGAGCAACCACCGAGGAATCAACACTATCAAGGTCATCCTTAAGATTATTGCCAGCATCTACATTTTCCAAATTATAGACATTATCCAAGGATTGCATCTGGACACCAATCACATCAAACATCAGAACTTGTTATGTTCATTTCCCACAAGGAATCCTTCATGGACAAAATAGCTAGTTGACATGTGAAACCAGAAGTTATCCTTACAAGAGCAGCTTGAGATTTCAAGTCCTCCAGATTAAAATTCCATCCACTAATTCCTCGTATGTATTTTTGCTGCAATACAAAATTATTTTGTCATCATTAATAACCAGATGCACTAACATATAAGGATCCAGTATCAAAGAGTCAAAATTTCAGAAGACAGCTCAGCATCATAAATAATGCCTTTCGATAATAATTTTGCTGCAATATAACTAATAAGAATAATTTATACCATAGTTGTTCAAATCTAGTCTAGGATTTAGTGAACTTCTTGACAAGAAAATAATGTCAGTTCTCAGAATCATCGACCAAAATGTCATATTATGACAACAAGACATAATCCCAACTATTTGTGGTGGTCAACTACATGAATCTTCTCCCACCATTGACCTTTGTGTAATATGATGCAAGCTCATGAGATCTGATAAAGTTTTGTACTAGCTATCAGTGATCTAATGCAACTCTCATTTTAATTTTATCTGAGTCTGGGACCAGACACTGATGATGTTAACCAAGAAATCAAAATAATGTCATCGAATACTTGATACAAGCAATTCCCGCATATCTGATGCACAGAAGCATACACAACAATATATGTAGTTAAATAAAATATGCAACATAATTTTAAACTGAGCATAGATTAAGAAATGCACATTCATGTACAATTTATGGTGTTATATATATACTAAGGCCAACAAAATAATTAGAAGCTTACATACTCATTTAAGACCATAATTTGGTTCTAAGGAACAAGAAATGACGGAAGGGTCTAACCAAGAGAATGGCATATTATCTTGAATCATATACAATAGTTGAAATAGTACAAATAAAGAAAAAAATATAAACAACAAAATAGTGATGGCTGAGCACACAAGGTCCCACCAATCTGGAGTCTTGGGAAGGGTCAATGTTTATAATCTTACCCTACAAGTAGATAGGTTGTTTTCATGACCTCAAATCCTAGTCACCCAAGTTGCAAAGAAAAACCTTAGCAAGGCACCAAGATTCACCCAAGAATATATAACCACATATGTGATTATATTTCTCTCACCCAATAATATATAACTTCATATGTGATTATAATTTTCATATTGATCACATACGCAAACAGACTTACATATACAATAACATTGTATATTGAGGCTGCATAGTCATACGAGGCACAGTTGCACCATTATATTTTCATAATAATGGATCACATATAGATTTTAGATTTCATACGTATGATAATAGAGTATACTGAGGCCACACAGCCATATATGGTAAAGTTCCATGGCCACGTAAGTCAATGCAACCATATCACTCAGCTCATGCAAGCAGTTACAGCTTTTCGTCATGCAGTCCTGCCTGCAATATGCACTGCAAAATATGATATGAATCACTAAAGGAAACATATCCTGCCTCTTCATGAGAAACAAACAGTTAAATTGTTTTCAAAAAATATTTTTGAAAAGTGATCCAAAACACAAATAGATTACTGTTTTGTGGTACGTCGAATTAACCTAACAACTTAACTAGTTAATAAATCTTTCAGGCTTTCAGCAGTTCAATCAAAAATATTATCTGATATGGTAATTCTGATCTGACTTTTAACAGAAACATCTTTGTGCTTTTAGAAAAATCATAGCCAGAAGAAAGTTGTCATAAGGGTGACCTATATTTTTCTTAAGAGAAACATATGGAAGACTTCATGTGATCTTTAGACATCCTGTACCCAGTAAACCTGAGGATGCTATTACATCAAAATGACAATATGCTCAAAGAAAATTGATATAAAACCATTTACTTAAGATACCTGTGATAATTGTTCAGATGCGTCCTTGTTCTCTAAAAGAAAGTTTGCCTCCTTTCCCTAAAAGTTAGTGACTATTAAAAAATAATTTTAGCATTCAACATTAATCAAAAGAGATTAATTTCAGACCTTCAGTGCCTTAAAACGATCACCAAGAGGAGAAAGGCCCTCAAGAATAGTCTGTGCTAGAAACTCACTAGAACGAGCATGTTTGAAGAAAGGGTGCTTCAAAAGCTTTTCTGAAGTTGGACGTTTCTTTGGATCCTTTACTAAGCAGGTGGCTATCATCTCTTTGAAAGACTACCAAAAAAATAACACTTTAATACAACAATCAACAGTTATATCTTGGCACCAGTATTTTCATTAAAGGAGAACCTTTGAGAATCTCTTGTCTCTTTCGTAGTCAAGACCTGGTGGTGCATTTTGTAAGGTCATAAGCAACACCTGCAATACAAAATATCATATATATAGAGTAAGGCACAGCACATATTAAAACAGATGACTCTCCATTCATGGCGGATACTTAGAGAATGGGGCATACTTTCATGGGCGGATACTTAGAGAATGGGGCATGTCCATGGGCAAGTTCTAATGCAGTAATGCCAAATGACCAAACATCTGCTCTGTTCATATCACAAATCATGAAGATAAAAAGTATTACTAAAAAACAGATGAAACATTTTTAATACAAATGGATTAGCATGTCACAATGAGATATCACCACTGACTTAAAATCATATCCATGCAGTTGTTGCATTACTTCAGGAGCCATCCTAAAAAACAGATGAGAATAAACAAATAAGTCATATGCAATATTCGGTAATCAATTTAAAAAAGATCAAACCAAAAGAATATCTCAAGCTCAAAATTCCAAGTTCAGTAAAGGTGTCAAATTGCAAAAGAGGTGAATCTCAAAATTGCACCAGCATGGGGTTCCCACAAATGTATTCCTTGTTCTCTGTCTATCCCCAGTATCAAACATACATGCTGAGACTCCAAAATCTGCTAACTTAACAGCTCCCTTAGCATCAATTAGAATATTACCAGCCTGAAAAATTATAGAAAATACAGAGCATAAAAAATCTACATAATCAAACCATAGACAATCCAAGGAGTCCCACAAAGAAAAAATACATAGAACAAACACTGAACCCACATGGATTTCTAAAATCTACTTAACAAAATGCATATCTAAACTGGCAGAAGCTAGAAAATCAGGAGAAATTTGCAAATTCCTAGACACTACACTAAGTGAAGCAGCAAAGGTCAATGTCTCCACAAAGCCAACAACAGCAATATAAAAGTACTTTACTCAACAGCAAGACTACAAGTAAACTAGCAGAAGAGTGTTACGGCACCAACCAACAGACCTAGGAGATCTAATTATAAACAAAAATATCCCAACTTTCCAAACACCTAGTTAACATAAAAGAAAACTACCTTGATGTCTCTATGGATATGACCCTGAGCATGAAGATACACAAGAGCTTTAAGAACCTCATGCAAAAGAGTTGCAATAACTGGCTCCTCAAAGCCTTCTGGATAAGCATATTTCATTATATGAAGAGCAGACCCCCCAGCCATATAAGGCATCACAACCCAAAGGTTGTGGCCTGCCGTAAAAGAACAATGAGCATGTAGTACATTAGCATGATCAATCAAACTCATTGTTTGTACTTCACGGCGAATTCCATCCTGAAAGAAATACAGAGAAAAAGGTCTCAACCAAGTTATTCAGAAAAGCATTTCAAAAGATACAGGCCAGATTCTAGATTTCCCATTAAATAGGTATCAGAAAATCCTTCAAATGCATCTCGTAACAAGCATGAACATGTAAATGGATGAGAAAAATTGTGAAAAGCATTCATGGACATCCCAGTGTGAATGATTATAGATGATTAAGATAAAAATACCAAGTTAGCAGCAAATTTGTTAGTTGCTAGGCTTTTAAAATGATAGCTTTATTAAGCATGTTGAATAGCATTCTAGTTAACCTTTTAAAAATTGGCATTTCATAAATATTCTCCAGATTACAACTCAACCAAAACATCTACAAAAAGAATTATCTTATATCACCTCATCAAGTCATCATCATCCAATCCCTCCTCCAGCAAAATAATAATCTCTATGAAGCATAAATCCATAGGAGATTTATCATCATGATCTGCAGTAAAGCTGACAAAGGCCTTCGTGTCATGACAAGATTACTCCAATGTGACTTGGATGTCCAGCGTTCCAACATAAAGAACAACCTCGGCATAGCTGAAAGTTGAAGTCCACATGACCCTCTCCACTCTCCGGAGTCCAGACCCTTTACTGGTTGAATTGGGCTGTTCCACTCAAGTTGATGCACAACAAGATGGGAAAGCCAAGCATGGTGGATCATATCTTAACTAGTAAACATTAAGAACTTTTTCTTGGTATAAAATTGCCTTAACTTGAAATGTGCTGTTCTTATTTTCTTTTCAAGCACTAATACCTAACAGGAAAGTTGTTTGGAATTTTGAATAGACATTTTGGGGAAACTATGAAATGTGGTAGGAGACCAGATCATTAAAATTCATCAGTAAACAATGATGCCTTGAATATGATATACACTGATTGCAGTTCCTCCTGAAACCTTTGTGTTTTTCTAAGCACAAAATCAAACTTCAAAAGGACATGGACTAATAGGCCACAAGATATCTTTTATCTTTGGTATGGAATAAATGAATTATTAAATGCTAAATGAAAATTGCAAAACTTAAGGAGGAATTCATCAAGTAACGTCAAATTATGGAGAATGCTGCTGTCTCCTTTCCAAAATTTTATCAACATTTCTTTCTTCTCAAAGTCATGCAAGATGCAATTCACCGGCCAACATATCCTGTTTGGAGGCTGAACACCACAAATCATGCTCATTTAAAAAGATCTCTCTTTTTAATTGCACAGCATGGGAAAGGATGACACAGAACAAAAGTCAAACTATGAATTAGTGCACCTCAACCATGTGTGTACCTACTGGATCTCAAGGATGAGCCAACCCACTAAGATTGATCCTTCAGCCATAAAGGTAAACTTAACGCGAATACAAAAGTCACTAGTTGTGCCTTATTCACTAACTAAGCATCACAACAAATTGTAATTGTTGCTTAGACATCCATCTAGACTATGGGGCAGCTTAGTCATATAAAATGAAATTAGTAAGTCAAAACTCTTGCTAAAATATAAATGTCAAATCTTTGTGAATTGTGCAAGGAAGTAGATCCATCAAGCACATTTCCTGACCATTAGTCAAAAAAATGATGACGCTACAAGTTGAAATTAGGATTGAATGGTTGCAGAAATGACTACATAGGACATCAAACTAAGACGACAATGTTGGAGTATGCTCAAAGTCTCAAATCAATTAAGCTAGCCAGTGGTGCGACAAAGAGATCAACAAAGAAAAACAGAGACAATGGAACTTGTTGTAAGTAATGCCTAGGTTAGGGAAAAGAACACATCCACTGAATAAAGAAAGTTAGCCCGCATGTGATGCCATAAGAAAAGAATAAGATTGAGCAGAAACTAAAGTTTGGAAGAATCAATCTCTCTCCGCTACATGGTGGCAAACAGCATACCTACCAGGTCATTATTGCACTTCTCGAGATCAAGAACCTTAATAGCAACTATCTGATTAAGAGGAATACATAGAGCTCGGTACACAGTGGCACTAACACCTTCACCTACTTCCTCATACAGCTTGTAGTCTTTAGAATTCGTCGGAAATCTCCTCTCAAATTCACATTCCATGTCTCTTTCTTATAGAAGAAAGTCAACTACTTCAAGCTCCAGAACAACCATGATGCAAAATAAGTTGAATAGATTCTGAAGTGATTATACCAATATCAGCAACATATCACTCTGAGCTAATAAAATAGTCCCTTCCTTTTCGATGTGAATCTGGCAATAAATAAAGTAGCAACCAAAGATTAATCTCATCAGAACACATTCCATGCACTGGCATCAAATATGATATCTTTTCTTTGTTTCCACAGTCCCAATACCGTTAAAAGCCCAAAGCACGAAGAACTTCATTTCATTCTTCTGCATATCTGGATACAGTAACTGAAAAGCATTATCAAGGGTGCAGCTGAAGTATCCATCACGCCAAAAAATCTCATTGATATATTAAGTGAAAGAAAATCAGCTTATCTCAAGAAAGAATCAGTATCAACCTGCATCAAAATATCACTGGAATATAACAGACTGTCACAAACAGGCAAATCTATAGCTTTCAAGTGAACTAGAAATTCTCAGAACATATATCTGGAAAGAGAAACCCGAAAACAAGAATTGTCAGGTAATTTATAGCATTCCAAATGAACAAGCACAAGGCACTTGAAAAATTTTAAAATAAGTACAACAATACAACTTAAAAAGGCATCACACATCGTATTTGATCTGCTTTGGCACAATCTGAAATGATAATATGCAAAAACTATTATTTGTGAAAACATCAGAATAACTTAAACAAGACAAGTAATAACAATTTATTCACCTACTTTGTTGCTTTTTCTTATGACCATATAAAAGGAAATGCTAAAAGCAAAACACAACTGTTAAACCAAAATCTCTAGATGGTTTTGTTTATCAAGAAACAGATGGCTGCCTAAAGCTAGTGTGATATTTAGATTTAGGTTCTTTCAGTCAGCAGCCATTGAACAGATATCACAACACAGAAAATTTTGGAAAAATAATTAGGTTGTGACTTTTGGTTTTATGTAGCTGTTAGTATGGAGGAAAAGCATTGCATTAGAATCACAATTAGAATATCCATAGCAGACAAGAACATAAATTGATATATACAGCTCTCCGTGATACTGCAAAGATTGAACTGCCTAGTGAGCATTTGACTAAAAGATATTATTCTTTATAAGGCAAAGAGAAGAGGTCTTTCAGTTTCGTACAAATATCAATTTCCTCCCTAATCTGCAACTAATTAAGCCTTAATATGCAAAAAACCTTTGGTTTCCTCCCTAATCTAGCAAAAGATAAGTGCTTCATCAATTGGTAGAACAAAATGAGCCAATGTACTGGGTAGTTTGGAAGCATCTTTGATAATACTCACTTCATTAAATCTCGTTCAACTCCTACCACTATCCCGACTCCTAAGTAGCAAAATGGTATAACAACATCCAATGCAAGTAGCATGTTTTCTTTTTTTTGACACAAGTAAACTATCTTCAGTGAACCAAACAAATTGATGCCTGTTCAGCCTGATTCAATGATCAACACCCAATAAAGAGCACATCAAAGCGAACTTTAATTTAAGATACAAAAGAAACTTACAACGTGTACATGTCAACACCCTGGCACCGTATTATAGTAGAAACAAGGAAGTCCTTCATCGATTGAACTGCACAATGAGCATTTGCCTAACTGACATTTTCCTCTTCGAGGCAAAGGGAAGAGGGCTTTTAACTATGCAACAAGTATTGTGGAGCCCAATGATATTCTTTCAACCTCATAGTCTAAAAAGATTTAATTTCCTCCCTAATATGCAAGTAATTAAGTCTTAATATGCGAAAAGATTATAATATTTTCTCCTTAATCTGACAAAAGAGAAAGTGCTTCATTGGTTGGTAGAACAAAAAGGGTCAGCATTCTGGGTAGTTTGGAAGCATATTTGATTAGAACATGACTTAACTTCATCACATCTTGTTCATCTCATACAACTATCCCAAAGTCCTAAGTAGTCAACTATCTTCTGACCTGTGTAAACTATCTTCTGCTAAACCGAAAAGTTGATGCCTTTTGGTTTGATTCAATGATCATCATCCCATAAAGAGCACATCAAAGTGAACTTTAATTCAACATACAAAAAAAGTCTTTCCATGTGTACATGTCAATACCCTAGCACAATTCTAACCAACACCGTATGGTTGAAACAAAGAAGTCTTTTTTCATCAATTGAACTGCCTCGTAAGCATTTGCCTAACTGACATTATCCTTTTTGAGGCAAAGAGAAGAGGGTTTTAACTATGCAACAAGAACTGTGAAGCACAATGGATGTCCTTACAACCATCGTTTTAAGAAAATTAATTTCCTCCCTAATCTGCAAGTAATTAAGCCTTAATTATGTGAAAAGACTATATACTTTTCTCCCTAATATAGCTAAACAAATAGCAATCATTAGTCGGTAGAACAAAAGGTTAACGTACTGGGTAGTTTGGAAGCATCTTTGATTAGAAGACCAATTTCATCACATCTTATTCTACTCCAAACATTATCCCAACTCCCAAGTAGTCAAATGGCAGAACAACATCCAAGGCGAGCAGGTTGTTTTCCTTTTAAACCCCTGTAAATATCTTCCCCCGAACCAAAAAGACTGATGCCTCTTCGGCCTGATTCAATGACCATCACGTCGCAAAGAGCACGCCAAAGCTAATTTTTTATTCAAGATTCAAAGAAAGCGTTCCATGCGTACATGTCAACACCCTAAAACAAATCGAACGAATACCATATAGTCGAAACGAGGAAGTCTTTCTTTATCAAGATTTGGATTCCCGAACAAATATCTATCCACAACAAATTATACGCCGAAATTCCACAGATAACCCAAGATAACGAACCAAGAAATTCCTACAGAAACAAATTAGGAGAAAACACAAAGCAAGATCAGTATACCTAGATGAACAGCTAAAAAGAAGATGCGGAATCTGGCGTTAATCCTTGATGGTCCAAATCGACGGCCCTTCCTCTCGGTATCCGACCAGTATCAAGAAAGACGAACGACCAAAGAAACGAGCAAATGGCCGGAAAAGATCTGATGAGAACGAAAGAAAAAGGGAAAAGCTGCTCCGCCGTCAAAAAGAAATCGGAGTAGAAATCGCCGTCTTCGCCAACGACCCCGCTTCTTTCTTCATCTCATCCTCCGAAGGCGATCGCTGGAATTCCTCCAACTCAGCTATCAGAGATCAAATCCCAATCCCTCGATCTATCTCCCTCTCTCCCTCTCTCGCTCTTCCGATCGGGAGATGGGATATATATTATCCAACAGACTTTTGCCATATATCTTGATTTCGAACCGACTTGGCCCGAGTTAACTTTCAGGGGCAAAACGACGAAGGTCCTAAAGGTCAGACCTGATGGGCACAGGCGTGCTGTGGGTCCCGCTCCCATCGTGTGTTTGAAGGGCCACATTAGCGACGAAACTTGCTGCGGGCGATTCAGCTTTTCTGGCAGCCTTTTTCCGTTCAAAATAGTACATATACTTTTTCTATTTTATTAATTCTGAAAGGGAACGACCAGCACGGAGTGGGCCACACGGGCCACACAGTCTGAGTCACGGGTGGGTATCACACCTTTAAGGCTGGGCCAAATAGGCTAAGCCTCATAAGCAACGGCACCTGGGCTAGAGTTTAAGGTTGGGCCAAATGGGCTGGGTCACATTTCTTGTGCTTTGCAGTCCCATATTCACATCCATCGCTTTAAAACGTGTGTAAAACATTTTCGATGGCGGTCAAAAGGTCCAAAAGCTACATGGATATATTCTACTACTTTAAAAAGAAGAGCATCGAACAGAGAAAGAAATGTAACGTTGCCTATCTGTTTCTTTAGATATTTAGATACTCCTATATTTAGATACTCCCGAAGATGGTCTCTTGATAAGCATGATGCGTTAGCAGTTATAGTTTGCGGGAGTAGCATCTCGAACAGAAACAAAACAAAATTAGGAAATTGCTACTACAAATGATTCTGATAAATTAAACTTATAAGAGAAGATGAGAGAAATTAATTCCTCACAAATATATATATATATATATATATATATATATAATACTTGAAGATATTATTTTTTGATGATTTTATATGTTTAGATGAGGCCTTTATTTATACTAGTTGTATGTCTTAAAAACTAGCTAACTAACAATGTAGGATAATTAAAAAATATAAAATATAAAAATTAATAATATAAGATAAATAAAATAATAAGCGAGCAATTTTAGGTTCTTTGAAAATGATATTCTTAGGTTTGTTATGCATTAACTCGATCTACTTAAGAAAGCATCCTTAAGTTTATGTTTGAATATAATGGATTCTCATTTAGAAAATAGTCATATAAGTCTACAACGTCGAAAGTACGTGAAATCCCTCAATTATCTAATAAATCAATCACAAGTATTATTATTGATTTTCTTTAAGACCTTGTAGGCATCATAATTTTTTTTTATTTCAATTTGTTATAAGTGTTTACGAGAAATCTCTCTTTTCACAAGTACACTATCATTGTATATTCTTCTTTGAACATCTTCTCTCTCCTATCCTTATTGGTTGCTCATGAAAGCTCATTACTTCTATGACAATCTTCAAAGTAGACCATTCTTAAATAATAGGAATCTCATCGATACTCACAATGAATCCCAAGAACATCAATCGATTTATCTGAAAGTCACACTTCTTCATATTGACAAATAACTTATTTATCTTACAAAACAATTAAGACTTATCATTAATGGGACATATGTTCTTTCCTACCATGATCGTAGATTAAAATATTATCAAAGTAGACTAATATAATTTTTTCGATGAATAATTTAAGACATGATTGATAAGCCTCATGAATGTACTTCGGTGCATTGGACAACCCAAGTGACATAACTTTGTTAGTTTGGCAAGTCCCATAGTCCCACATTGGGAAAATCAGATTTGTTGTCTCGTCTTGGAACTATAAATAAGGGCCTGAGCTTTGAAGTCAGATGCACCACAAGAGGTACCATAAGTGGCACCACAAGAAAAACCTAAGTGTTTACTTTGGGTTTAAGTCCACACTCAGTTAAATAGTTTGGGCTTATAGATTTGGGTTTTTTCTTGTTAGGTATTTTCCGGTGTTTTATGGCCTAGGAACATCTTCCTAAGGCATTTGTAATTGTCCCTCTTTTATAGTAGTGATTTGCTCCTCCTTCGTCCGTGGATGTAGGTCAATTGACCGAACCACGTAAATTTGGTGTTCTGGTGTTCTTGTCTCTCCTTTTATTTGTTTTCCGCTTTATTGTCTTGTTGGATTGCCAAATTACCTTTTTAGGTAAATATCCTGGGGCTAGCTCTAACAAACTGGTATCAGAGCCTAGTTTCGGGATCTTTTGGCAACAATGACAATAACAAAGATCGTCGTCGAGAAATTCGACAGAAATGTCAACTTCGGCATGTGGCAACTTAAGATGGAAGCCATTCTGGTTCAAGACGGAGTTGATTTGGCACTACAGGGAGCAGAGAACATTCCAGATGGTATGACAAAGGAAGATCTTGCGGGTATGGATAAGAAGGCCCGATCAAGCATCATCCTAAATCTCTCTGATGAGGTTTTACGGGAGGTAGCTATGGAGACTACGGCTAAGAGCATGTGGGACAAACTTAAAGCCTTGTACATGAAGAGGACAGTGGAGAATCGTCTCTACTTGAAGCAGAGTCTATATATGCTTCGGATGACTGAAGGTACATCTATACTCTCACATCTTGATAAGTTTGATTCTTTGGTTATGGATTTGGAGAATATAGATGCAAAAATTGATGATGAGGATAAGGCTTTGTTACTCTTGTGTTCTCTTCCCCAATCTTTTAAGCATTTCCGTGATACTTTGATTTATGGAAAAGAAACAGTTTTGTATCAAGAAATTAAATCTGCATTGAAATCTAAGGAGCAGATAGACAGGAATATCACTGGGGAAAGTAGAGAGAATCAGGCTGAGGGTCTGGTTGTCAGGGGTAGAATGGATAAAAGAGAATTTGACAGTAGTAGATCTAAATCTAGATCTAAATCCAGACATAGAAATTTGGAATGCAGATATTGTCATAAAATGGGGCATATTAAATCTGATTGCTTTAAATTGAAACATAAATTAAAGCAAAAGGGAAAAAGTATTGAGAAAACTACTGAGTCCGCTGAAGCTAGTGTAGCAGCTGATGAGAATACTGGCAATATTTTCTTTGCTACTGATGATAGGACAAGGTCTAAAAATGAATGGATTTTAGATTCGGGTTGTTCTTATCACATGTGTCCCAATAGGGATTTGTTTTCCACATATGAATCTTGTAATGGTGGAATTGTTTTTGATGGGCAATAATGCCGCATGTGATGTTGTTGGTAAAGGCACAATCCGAATTAAAATGCATGATGGTATTGTGAGGACGCTCACCAAAGTTTCTAGAAATGCCCTTGTTGTTATGAAAGCTTGTAGGTCTGGTAGTTTATATATTCTGCAGGGAACTACTGTCACAGGCTCGGTTGCAGTCTCGTCATCATCATTGTCTGATTCTGACATCACCAAATTATGGCATATGCGTTTGGGTCATATGAGCGAAAAAGGTTTGAGCATATTGAGCAAAAGGGGTCTACTTTGCGGACAGAGTACTGGGCCACTTGATTTTTGTGAACACTGCATTTTTGGAATGCAGATATTGTCATAAAATGGGGCATATTAAATCTGATTGCTTTAAATTGAAACATAAATTAAAGCAAAAGGGAAAAAGTATTGAGAAAACTACTGAGTCCGCTGAAGCTAGTGTAGCAGCTGATGAGAATACTGGAAATATTTTCTTTGCTACTGATGATAGGACAAGGTCTAAAAATGAATGGATTTTAGATTCGGGTTGTTCTTATCACATGTGTCCCAATAGGGATTTGTTTTCCACATATGAATCTTGTAATGGTGGAATTGTTTTGATGGGCAATAATGCCGCATGTGATGTTGTTGGTAAAGGCACAATCCGAATTAAAATGCATGATGGTATTGTGAGGACGCTCACCAATATTAGACATGTTCCTGATTTGAAAAAGAATCTCATCTCTTTAGGCACCCTAGAGGCTCTTGGGTGTAAATACACAGCTGAAGGTGGAGTTATGAAAGTTTCTAGAAATGCCCTTGTTGTTATGAAAGCTTGTAGGTCTGGTAGTTTATATATTCTGCAGGGAACTACTGTCACAGGCTCGGTTGCAGTCTCGTCATCATCATTGTCTGATTCTGACATCACCAAATTATGGCATATGCGTTTGGGTCATATGAGCGAAAAAGGTTTGAGCATATTGAGCAAAAGGGGTCTACTTTGCGGACAGAGTACTGGGCCACTTGATTTTTGTGAACACTGCATTTTTGGAAAGCAGAAAAGAGTCAGCTTCACTTCTCCGGTAGTTCACAAAACGAAAGGTACTCTTGACTATATTCATTCAGACCTTTGGGGTCCAGCTCGTGTTCAGTCTAAGGGTGGTGCCAGGTATATGTTGACTTTCATTGACGATTATTCCAGAAAAGTTTGGGTTTATTTTCTGAAGCATAAAAATGATGTTTTTCTAACCTTTAAACAATGGAAGGCTTTGATTGAGAAGCAAACAGGTAGACAGATTAAGCGGCTTCGAACAGATAATGGCATGGAATTTTGTGAAGGTGACTTTGAAGAATTTTGCAAAAATGAAGGAATTGCTCGGCATCGCACTGTTAGGATGACGCCTCAACAAAATGGTGTAGCCGAACGTATGAACAGAACACTCTTGGAGAGAGCAAGGTGTATGATCTCAAATGCAGGGTTGACAAAGGACTTTTGGGCAGAGGCGATTAATATGGCCTGTTACGTTGTCAACCGCGCTCCTTCTGCAGCACTTGACTTTAAAACTCCGGAGGAAGTTTGGTCAGGTACTCCTGCTGATTATTCTGATTTTAAAATTTTTGGGTGTCCAGCATACATGCATGTAAATGAAGGAAAATTAGAGCCTCGGGCTAAAAAGTGCATTTTCCTTGGGTATGCTTCTGGGGTAAAAGGATACAGATTATGGTATTCTGATCCCAAATCCCCAAAATTTATAATCAGTAGAGATGTTACTTTTGATGAATTATCTATGTTATCTTCCAAAGAGGAATCTACTAGTTGTACAAATGATAGTGCGCAGAAGCAGGTGGAGCTTGAGATTGGTAGTTCAGATTCTTTTCAATCGAACTCTTCTACTCAAAGAATGCCAGTAGATGGTCCCGAGTCTACTAACGCAGTTGTTCCAGAGGAAGAGCAATATTCCATAGCCAAGGATAGACTACGGAGAGATATTCGACCACCACAAAGATATGCAAATTTAGTTGCATATGCTTTGTCTGTTGCAGAAGAAACAAGTGAAGTTGGTGAACCTACTTCCTACTCAGATGCTGTTTCTTGTGAAAATTCCGCTAAGTGGTTGATTGCGATGAATGAAGAAATTGAATCTCTCCATCAGAATAGAACTTGGGATCTTGTAAAGCCGCCTTTGGGTAAGAAAATTGTTGGATGCAAATGGGATACCATTGCTGATGGAAAGGTCCTTGTTCAGAAAATTCATACGAAGGACAATCCAGCTGATATGTTTACGCTTAGCCTCTTTCGGTTTACAAGTTCAAGCAGTGCTTGGACTTGGTTGGTGTTCATTGTTAGTGATTGCCCGTTGGGGCTTTTATGAAGAAGGTGGAGCAAGTTTTGTTGGGACATGCCAAGGTGGAGATTTGTTAGTTTGGCAAGTCCCATAGTCCCACATTGGGAAAATCAGATTTGTTGTCTCGTCTTGGAACTATAAATAAGGGCCTGAGCTTTGAAGTCAGATGCACCACAAGAGGTACCATAAGTGGCACCACAAGAAAAACCTAAGTGTTTACTTTGGGTTTAAGTCCACACTCAGTTAAATAGTTTGGGCTTATAGATTTGGGTTTTTTCTTGTTAGGTATTTTCCGGTGTTTTATGGCCTAGGAACATCTTCCTAAGGCATTTGTAATTGTCCCTCTTTTATAGTAGTGATTTGCTCCTCCTTCGTCCGTGGATGTAGGTCAATTGACCGAACCACGTAAATTTGGTGTTCTGGTGTTCTTGTCTCTCCTTTTATTTGTTTTCCGCTTTATTGTCTTGTTGGATTGCCAAATTACCTTTTTAGGTAAATATCCTGGGGCTAGCTCTAACAAACTAACCTAAGATTCATAAGCCTCGAGTGTTGAGCTGCACTTACATATCTTATTTGGTTGGTTCTATGATAGTCCATAATTCCTTCTTCTTTCTTTGATTCATTTTTATAGACTAGTTAGCTACATTGGATTATATGTATTGATGTTTAGGTTGGCCATAAGTATCAACTATGGTACAGTTAATCCTATTATCATTATGCAGTCCATCGACACCTAAACCCAAGTTAGTGAGTAGGTCGTAAATCTCTCGGAGTTCCAAAGTCATCCTCGCTTCTTATGCTTCTGACGTTGCCCATAGGACTGGCACTTACCAATCATTATTGTTAGGGTTGTTATCATTGCTTTAATCATGAAGGTTGTCACCGTTGAAATTATTACTACCTTCTTGATAACGCTAACTATCATTATTGCAACTAAATCTCATCTTGATGGGCTATAGGGTTATACTTAGTAAATTAAGTTTATGATACATAAAATTTATTATAAGTGACGAGTATAAAGTATACTTCTTAATTTTCTAACCATAAACCTAATATGCTAACACCAAGAGCAAGACTCTTATACCAACTGACGTACAACGAAAATAAAATTAAAAAATTACTATTAAAATTTTTTTTAGTAAATTGACATTATAAGGAATGATGAGAAAAATCAATCCCTTATAGTAGAAATTTTTTTATAATATTAAATTTTTTTAATAATTTCATAAGTTTAGAGAAAACATTTATTTATACTAATTCTAGGCCTTCAAAATTAACGTGAGATAATTAAAAAATATAAACAATAAAAATAATATGAGATAAATAAAAATGATAAGTGGACAACTTTATATTTTTTAAAAAATGGTTTATTTATTCGGTATTAATCCTGTATAAATGCAAATATGATTTCATTACTTAATTATTGTGATCATGCAATAGCGGTAACATTTGGTAAGTTAACACCGAAAGAAAACATATTAAGCCGATTTTTCTTCCGGACGCAACACTGGAAGTCCATTAACGAGTGAAGGAATAAATCTTAAAGACTGATGGCCACCCACAGGAACAACGTATCCAAGCATTCTGATCCAGAGATCTTTTGAGTATGAAAAGTTGGCTGCTGGACACAAGTACTAATACAGAATTATAGAGCACCTTGTGACGGGGAGAAACATCCATGGAGGTTTCGAGTTCCCCAACAACAGTGATATCTTACGGAATTCAGACATCATTACCGTAGAGAACTTTACGGTCAAAGAGATGTTGCATGGTGTGGACCTGGAATCCAGTAACTTTCTCTTCCACCATTTCTTTTGACTGCGCATCTTTGAAGGGGAGGAATCGAGTGGGACCAAACTAAAAGGGTTGCGTGCTGCACCAAGAATACTTACTAGTCAAAAATTTTAGCTGTCTCTATGTCTTGAACGATTCCTTCATGAGAGTTTCCCTTTTATGGATTCGGATTCTGGACAATATATTACGTGGACGATCCTAAGTCTAGTTCAATCAAGACATCACCTCAAAGCTGGGAATATTGGATCGGGATATCACCACCTTAATCTACAGAGAAGGAACATCTTCTCCAGTTTAACACTCTTCTCTTGCATCTCTTACATCTCTATACACCTCCCAGCTATTGCTAGCTCTGTGTATAAATATGGTACCAACACTCCGTTTCTTTGCAACCAGCCTCAAGCGGTTTGGTTTCCCTCTGGTGGCATAGAGCTACATAGACCAGTCATGGATAACACGCCTGATTCTGGGACTATTAGGTACGCCACCATTTCTTCTTCACGTACACTGTATCGTTTATGGAACATCCATGTGCTTGTCTTTTCGTAATATACCCTACTTAATGAGTCTACAGTATGAACTGACGTTTTAGACATTAATGCCAAAGGTAGATCGACTTCTTTCAGATTAAAGTGTCATTTCATAGTATTTTCTTTTACATGTTGCAACTTCAGCCTTTTTAACTGCTAAGTATATCGTCGATTTGTTGTTGCTGGAAGTCACTAGTTTACTACTACTGCATAAGATGATCGACTCTGCCTAACTGATGCAGTCTATGTTACACCGTAATATCCACATCTTAGCCTCGCCTTTTCTTGCAGTTCTTTACCTGTTCCTATTTCCGAAATCAAGATTTCTTAATTTATGTTGAGTTTCTAATGTGAGAACAACGTGATACAGCAAATTAGAAGCTCCATCGGAATTTGTGCTCGCTGTTCATGTCACGAGCAGTATCTCCATAGAACCTGAACTTTTAGATTTGTTTATACGTAATTATGTTCCGTAAAGCTTCAAATTATAAAGAAACTGAAGTGAAGCTCCTTGTATGATTCTCCATGATCATCAAAATCTGACTATAAAACGCACCCTAGGAACAATTGCGCAGCATGTTTCAGGCAATACAACAAAGTGGAGCACCTGGTGGAACATATGAGGGCCTCATTTCACTCGGTGCATGAGCCGAAGTGTGGGATATGCCAAAAGCACTGCAGATATCTTGAATCTCTCAGCGAACATCTAATAGGTGAGCTATGTACGAAGTCAAAACAAATTGGGATTCTTGGGATTCTTCAATTATTTTTGTTGTAGAAGTCAGAATCGATCCTATCTCTTTCTTGAAGGACCACTTCCGAAGATTGAATGTGCAAGGATATTCAGCACTCGAGGATGTGATTTATGCTTGGACATCTTCCAATGTCCAAATGCTCTTAGAATTCACCGTGGAACATGCCAACTCTCCTGTGCTGTTCCGGTGAGTAATCTAAAAGCAACAGATCTGTTGCGTGCCAAGTGAATCTTAAAAGGAATTATTCTTCTTTCAGGGGCTTATCTCTCGGATGTCGAGGTTGAGCTTTCAGGGTCCAAGCTCGTCGGATCATGGCACACGAATGCAAGGTTCCAAGGTAATTGCTTTAGGCTGCACGATGGTCGGAGGAGGAAGTGACGGATCGTTAGATCTTTGCGCGAGGGTCTTCCTGATCGGGGAAGATGAAAACATCATTTTACAGACTTACATCAAGCCCCTAATCCCGGTGACAAACTACAGGTGCCGTGCGCCTCTTTTTCCCTTTCTGAATTCTTCTGAACAAAGTTGGTGACCAGCATGGAACTCATAACAAAGCGTTTATCCAAGTTGCTGTAAGATAGAACAACACGAATCCTTGACACTTCAATCTTTCCCAGGTATGGAACGACAGGTGTAAGACCCGAACACTTGAGGGATGCAATGCCGCTGAAGCAAGCACAGAGGAGGATTCAGGACTTGCTTAGCAACGGAGAACCGATCTGGAAGATACGATCTCGGGGTGGGAACGCAAGGATCCTCGTCGGACACGGTTTGGATCACGACCTCGACTGCCTTGGAGTTGAATACCCTGAATTCTTGATCAGGTACGTAACTCCTGCATTCCATCACATATGTCCAAGCTTGTTTCCCACGAACCATTCTTGTTTAATGATCATCTTTCTGAGCACAGAGACACAGCAACCTATCCACCATTGATGAAAACTAGCAAGCTCGGCAACTCGCTCAAGCATCTGACGCAAACCTACCTTGGGTGAGGAGTACATATAAGATACATGTAGCATTCTTTAGCGGGCAGATCATGGATTTAATTCACCTTATCTATCGTTCACCTGCATTTATGACATCCAAACTGGAACACAAGATCCATACGATGACTGTGTGGCTGCAATGAGGCTTTACGTCAGGATGCGCTCGCAGAATCATCCCCGAGACTACTCTTCGGGCTCCGGAGAGAACCGTAATAATTATCCATCTTGGAGGCAACCGGAGCTGGAGAAGATGACACCGGAAGCATTACTGGAACTCTCATCATCCGATTATTACTGCTGGTGCTTGGACTCTTAAGCGGCTTGGAAATGGTGCGTGGACGCAGCGTACGTTTCGTAGAAGTAGGTACTACGTTATATCGTCCGGTGACTGCACCCAATGTAGTAATGCCGGCTATGTAGGTTGCAGTGCTGCAGCTGTCAACGGGTCCGCGGCACCCGGTCATGTAATCTATTTACTTTTTTTATTTAAGTAGCAGATTGGATTTTATTTTGGCATAGATAAAAGAAGGTAATTACCAAGATTTATTTTGGTTAATTACCAAGACCATTAGTGCACTTCTTCTATTTTTAATTGTCTTGAAAATCTTGGATTCTTGGAATCATATCCAAATTATTATAGGGTGATTGTCTTGAAATTTTGTTTCATTAAGAATTAAGGGTGTCTCGATCGATCTCAATTGAACTTTAAGGATGATCGAACCCAATTGAATTATTATTTCGATTTGATTCAGTTAAAATAAGACAATTCAAAGTAAAATCGATTCGAATTAATTATAATTTTAAGTAATTTTAAAAATATATTTTTTAAAACAAAACTAGTTTAATTCAATTGAATTGAGCTGAAATCTTGGTTCAATTAGATGACATAATAACATTTATGAAATTAAATTCACACCATTTATAAAATTGAATCTTTTTAGGTCAGCTTGATTAATTGATTTAAATTACTCAAGAGCATAAGAAACTGAACTTAATCGAATTAATATCTTTTAAATTAAAATTATTTATGTTCTATTTAATCGATCGAACGAAAGAAGGGTACTCCAAATAAGAACTGTTTACAATCTTCAAAATCAATTCATTGATAAATTGGTTCAGACTGTACTAATTCAATTTAGGTTTAGTTCCGATTTGATTTAATTTTTCGGTTTAATTTGATCACCCATACAAAATAGGAATACGGATAGAAGATAATCGATTTTATAAAAAATTAAACACATATTTTTAAACATATAAAATAATTTCTTATTATAATTAAATAAATTTGTTGCTTACTGAACTTGAACTCAGTTCGCGTCAATATAATATCGTGGTGAACAATGCTCGAACACCTAAACGGGTGGAAGGAAGTAGCCATGGCGGCGGGAATAGCCGGCGCACGAAGAGCCCTCGCAAACCGATCCATTTCTTCTGCTCCGTTCTCCATTGCCGCCACCTTGAGAGCTTCTCCTTCTTCTCCTCCTTCAGTTCGGGCCTTTGCTCGACTCCCTCGCGGCCGGCTTCCCTTCGGGATCTCAAGGTACCTCTCCCTCGCATCTTTCCCCACTATCTTCGATCATATTTCTTTTCATCAGCTTCCCCATCCGGAACTGTTCACTAATAGATCTTCTTTGTCATCATATTAATTTCAAGTTCTCCCATATTTGCGTCTCCGACTTTGTGATGTAAAATTGCCGGCTTCTTCTTTTCCTGTTTGAATTTTGTGAAGTCTGACGGATCAGATTCTATAGGTCCCCCGTTGAGTTGGGTTGTGCACAGTCTTTGATGCCTTTTCACAGTGTTACTGCTACGGCATTGCTCACTTCTATGCTCTCCACGAGACCTGGAGGTTGGACTTGGCTTTCAGAAGGTAACCCCTTTATGCTCTCTCTTCTTTTCTGTTGTTCACGTTTGGCGCTTCAGGTTGCCTCACCATCAGCCAATGTTTGGCAATAACTTGGCTGCTTTACTTTCCTGTGAAGAATAAAGGGAAATTCATCTTGCTAAGGATTGCAGCACTGACTTAGCCATCTCATACGACTCATGCTAGCATAAACCTGTTGTGCGAGTACTCGACGGTGTCACCTACCAAGATTGCACCAATTATTTTTGCATAAAGTACAACTAGCATAAACCTTGCACAGTACTAAAATGGTTACTTTGGTTGTTATGTTTTCGTCACAATATAAGCTACATTTTAAAAGCAATCAACAATGTTTGTTCTATTCCTGCAACTTATCCTATTCTGTGTAATAGATGCATCGGTTAATTATACAAGTGGTTGCTAAGTTGTGTTTTGACATGAAGATTTATTCAATTGTTAACTGCGTAGTTCTATGAAGAAGTAATCCTCTTCAGCCACAAACTTAGGAAGGAAAAAATAATTAGTGACCTTGAATATTCTCGACATCAAATTCTTTATTTGTCTTAATGGCCATTCAATTTGTGCCCTTTCCTACACAAAAGAAGAGAAGTTGTTCTTTTCTAGTTATATTTATCATGATTAATCCAATGCTTTGTTCAAACCTGTGCAGTTATTGGTAAAGAATCTTAGGATGGGTGATGAATTTAATATGTCAAAATTCTGGAGGTCGAAACACTAGTGGTTGGTGTAAATTTAGAAAGAGTTAGTTGGTACTAGCAAAAAAGCATCCAACTGTCTGCAACACAAGGGTGTGGAGTTCAATATATCAAAAATGAAGAACAGTTATGGAGAAGACAGAAGGTCAATTTTGTGGATTTTCTTGAAGATAGTCAAAAACTTTATTTGATAAAAGACTTGTTTCCAATCCAACAACCATCTATGCTTTACCGAAAGAATTTGTGTAACAATTGGGTCTTTGTTGGTTTTGGTTATGATTGGTTGGTTCCTCCTGCAAGTAAGCATCTAAAATTTATAAATAAGCATGTTCACCCATTAGTACTCTCTGATTGGAGATTGTGAAGGCATCATTTGTTGTACCAGAAGGGCTTAGTTTGCTTTATGTTTTGCTTAGGGGTTAGTTTTATTTGATTTACATGTTTTAGTTTTGACAAGGTTATTAGGATGAAATGTTCAATGTCTAGCAATTTTGAATCTTTCTTCATCCGATTGATTTTGGAAGTCCTATTCGCTTTTAGATCCTTGTTCATGTATGAGTTGGCTTAGGAACTCAAGATATTTAACTTATTTCTCCCTTTTTGGTCCTCTGTTATCTTGGGGGCATTCAGCTGCTTGCAAGTCTATTTGCAGTAAGTAATATACTTGCAAGCAATTGTTTGCCTACAGGCAAATCCACTCGAAGCATGTGTACATGCAAGGAAACATCAATTTTCTTGAAACCTCATGTCACATTTACATGTTTGGTTGCAAGGCAAAATAGAATATGGATGCCCTTCTTCTCTCTCACAAATTGTTTCCTCCTATTCTCCTCTGCCTTAGTCCGCATGATCATTGTCATCACGTCCTTCCTCTTTATCGGTCATTGCCTTTCCTGCCTTTGTTGCAGCCATAAGTAACAACTGTACATGCTGACATCTAAACAGCTTCATCTACAACTCTGCTACTTTGGACCTTTGTTTTGCCTACAAAGGTTGCTTATAATAATTTTTAGCTGCAGGCAACCAAACACCCCCTTTAAGGAAACCTGCTTGTTTGTTATGGTTTTTATAGTTGTAGAGGTTCCTTAATAGTTTTTATTTCTTATTTGCAGGGTTTAACATGAAATCATTTAACTTTCCTCAGAAGAATTAATTAATTGTAGGTGCAAATAGTCCAGCACCTTGAATTCCATGGTTTCACTATATGGAAGGAATTGGCCTAATGTTATATATATTATGATGAAAATTTATTGAAATGTTGTCCTTATCCATATAGTAATTTTTTATTCTCTGGTTGTGGTAGAATGCTTAAATTTTGTTTGTTTAAGTACCATACATGCTCGTTGGACTCCTGTTCTGTTGCATAAATTGGGAATTTTTGTTTTTAAAAAGCAAATGATAAGTTTTTTCTGTATTTTCCCTGTCCACCTAAGATCTGGTTTAGTTTTATTATTTTTGTGTTATTTCTGCAAAACTTTTGTTATTATTTCACATGCTATGGGTTTGATGTAGTAGTGCCAGGAAAAAAAAAAAAGAATAACCCCAAGTTGCATTTGTGGCAGTGGTCATTTGGCTGTCATGGAGTTTCTTCTATTTCCCAAAAACTTCAGAAACACAAAGATGCTTTGTGATTTGTTTGGACGCAAATGATTTATCATCTCTCTAACATGAAATCCTGTCCCCAAACATATCTACCATTCTGTGGTATCATAAACATTTGTTGTTGTCATCTTGAACATGCAAATCATTTGGTTGCATCAGCGAAGTGTGCTGGCTGATGTTGATATGTTTTGCGCCTATTACTTTTTGTAGGTTTTGCGACACCTCTATGACATCAGAGATAAACGCGAAACAAACACCCTGATGAGGACTGGCAGGGGTTTTTTTTATTTCCTGGGACGATGTACTTAATTAGAAGGCACTACTGCTTTGGATGCTGATCTTGAGTCTATCTTCTAAAATGAAATTATGTTGGATTTCAGTTCTACCATTAAAGAAATATTTCGACATGCATTTCTGGACTTGTATTAGGAATGCACTTATCATCCTGCTCCCTGGCATGGCAAATCTGATAGTGATCCAACTATTTGTCAAAATTTATCGATATGTTTTGGTCACCTTTCAGATCGGAGTGTTTCAGTTATTTAGACGTGCAAGGTTTGGGGATCGTAATATATACTATTTCTGCCGTTCTTAACATGTTTGCTTGTGGGCAGTGCGCCGGAAAGGTCAACCAAGTCTCCGTCATCTGCAATCTGATGACCATTTGCTATGCTGAGGTGGATGTGGCGGAGAATGAAATGAATCGTGTCGTCTCTGTTCGTGATGCTGAAAGATCAAATGCTAATGGATATACACTCGACAAGATTCCAAGTGATGGTATGAAACGAGACTCGATGCTTGTTCACTTTAATTTTTGTTGGATCAAAAAAATTGTGTTCGTAGGCGTTTACTTATCGAAGGAAATCGAGGTCAATCGGATATCGCGAACGATGTATGTACGTATTGGAGTTCGCCCAGATAATGCAATTTACGTGAACCGATCAGGTGCAAAGCATGCGTTTTATGTGACCAAATGAATCGGGGGGTTCGAACTTGACCACCTCGGGTGAGTATATGCGGCAGGGGGTATGGGGTTGCTTGCTTGACCACAACGCTGGCTTCGTACACATGGAAAACTTGTGGTGGTCAAGTGAGATGTTTTTTTAATGTCATGTGGATAGAGAATTTGATGCAGACAAGATGTGGGTCGAAGTTGGAATATCTTAATTAATTACCACCCCTTATATTTCTTTCAATTTTTTTTTTACAAAAAGACTTTTTTTTTTCTTTTCTTTTGTTAGTTTGCCTTTTTTTATATCTGATTTTAGAAATCTAAGAAAATAGATGGGCTAATTAAAAAACACTTTCTTTTTTTATTTTGCTCATGAAGTATCTTTTGTTGACTTTTTGTTTGATTTTATAAATCAAAGAAAATAGAGAGATGAATTTTTGAAAAAAAAAATTCTCTCATTTTGGGTTTTGCTTGTGAGGTAGCCGCTAATTTTAAGGATTTTTTTTTCTTTTCCTATGGATTTATTCATAGGATGAATCGATATCCGCACTATAATATTTTCAACAATCCCATGAAAACAGTATAAGATAGTGTTTTCATATTATTTTACAGTATATTTTATATTATGTATTTAAAAGATGCATTTGGAAACATATTTGAAATGTGTATTCAGGGCTCAATAATGCATATTTCAAATGTGAATTAGTGTTTGGTAATTTGTTTTCAAATCACATCTAGCTATCTTAGATAGTATTAACATTTCAACATTTGTGAGATGCTAATATAATTTTTTAAATTTCTAAAATACCACTTGTGATATTATCTAAAAGTATGAGAATACCAAATTAATTTAGTGGGAAACTAACATCATTTATATTTGTAATTTATTATATTATTATATTTTTCGATCATATAAATTTTTTAGAAGATTAATATATTTATTTGTTTTATTTACTTATTAATTTAAATTAAAAATATGTATTCTTTTTGAATAAATATTAAAAATATTAAAAAAGATAAATTTTCTACAAAATATTAAATAGAATTTTGAAATATAATTTTACCAAGCAATCGTAATGTGTATTCAATGCATATTTAAAATATGATTTTTAACCAAACATTCAAAGCATTTCACAACTGTACATTCACTCAGTTAATTTCTCTAATTATAAATTTAAAATATAAATATATTTCTAAATATAGTCAGAGTATTTTCAACAATATCGAAAAAATAATATAACATGGAACAAAAATATTATTTTGTATTATGGCATAGTATTTTTCGGATATTGCTGAAAACACTATAATATAGCGTAAAAATATTATAAAAAGATTGATCCATAGAATAAAAGAGGAAAAGGGAGATAAAAAAAAAAGAGATAGATGACGAACTATCAAATCAAGGATATCATAAATGGAGCATTGTTAAAAAAAAAAGAAGTAATTATCCATTAGATATATCTAATGCGTTGTTTCCATGAATTCGTCCAAGATAGAAATGGATTATGGCCGGCGTAAGCGTTTTGGTAGAAAAGGTTGAACTGTCTCCTTGCGTTGGGAAACTGGTCAATTATGCATCTTCCTTTCCCAAGCCCCCTCCTCTCGAATCCGTTCCCACCCGCAGGTTTCTCTCTCCTCCTTCCTCCTGCCGGTGAAGGTCATGTGAAACATGGCTCTTCCGTTACTATATATCTACTAGGAGCCATGCAGCATCCTCAAGCGAACAAAGGCTCTCTCTCGCTTCATTTGGCCTGCTGCTGGCTAGCGAAGAGAGAGAGAGAGAGAGAGAGAGAGAGAGAGAGAGAGAGAGAGAGTTAAGTGCAGGAAGAGATAGATGATGAAGAGCCGTAGCGGTGGGGAAGCAAACTGTAAGGTGGAGAGGAAGACAGCGGAGAAGTATAGGAGAATGCACATGAAGAGCTTGTGCTTCAAGCTTTCCTCCATCATTCCCGAAGAACACAGAACCATTGCAAAGGTCAGCATCTTGCGTCTATTATCTACCAGTAAATACTCCTCTATTTCATTCTGTACGCCCTCGAAGGAGTGCAGTTGCCGATTTGAGTAGTGCCTTTCTCAGATGTTGTTTCCATCATTCTACGTTGCAGGATGTATTAACACAACAAGACAACTTCGATCAAGCCACATCTTACATAAAAAAACTCCGTGAAAGGATTGAAACGCTGAAGCAGAGAAAGCTCATGCAGACAAGCACAGTCAGAAATGATACGACAATGAGGTTTCCATCACCAATTGTTGAAGTAAGACACCAGGATCTGAACTTGGAGATACTCGTGATAAGCGATCTAAACAAGAGGTTCATGTTCCATGAGGTGATCAATGTCATTGAGGAAGAAGGCGCTGAAGTGGTTAATGCCAACTTCTCAATTGTGGGCGACAAGATCTACCACACAATACATTCTCAGGTAAATCAGAACTTTGTTTATAGTAGTTTGTTCACAAGGTTTTCATTCGATTGGATGGTTCAGAACTTAAAATTAAGGCCGACTGTATGCCTTAAAACATATAACTTGTGTTTCTTAATCTAAAATTTCGATCGATATAGCTCGGTCTGAAATTTCATACATTTTCCTGTCAGCCTACAACGTTGAGCATGCACGTTATGAGCTGCTATTTCTGTTGTTTGCAGGCTGTTAGCTCCAGAATTGGATTGGAGGCTTCAAGTGTATATGAGAGATTGAAGGACTTGATCAACTAAGCCTCTCCCTTGGACAGAAGTATACTTTGTCAGATTCATGAGGACACATGAATGTATAACTTTTATCTAAGAAATATTCAAGTATCACACTCACTTGTACAGATGTATGTTCTTCCTGTGTCTTCTTGTTTTCTTGGCTGTTGCTGTAGTACCTTTTTGGGTACAGGGTATGAATTGGATACTTCTCTTGTATCGGCAGTAATTGAACATTGCTCTTTCCATTAAAGGTCACATCATGATAAATAAAAGAGCTGAGATGCACTCAATGAAACAGGATAAGACGGATATGGAGTTCCTTAAGAGTGAATATCTTCGAGCATGAAACATGGGAATCCAATCCACCACTTCAATGATGATGATGCATATGCACACAAATCAACGACCACAACGTCTTCAAATGAATCACTTGGCAGGATGAATAGATGCACCAACTCGAAGGATAATTAAGCTCAGACAATGAGACATCTTTCGTGTTTCGCTTCGTCATTAGGCAAAGATTTGGTGCATGGAGGAGATCTTTGGGCAAGGAAGTTGATTAATGGAGTAGATTAAGGCATTCCATCAGGGCATCTGTATGCTCTGGCTTCCCAACAGTAACACGGACATAGCCTTTTAGCTCCTTGTTATTGTAGTGCCGAATCATCACACCCATTTGCGCTAGATCTTCCTGCAAAAGAAAGTTCTCAGATGTAACAACTCTTTAATTGAAATGAAAAAATAAAATCATGTACCCTTTGTGGTATCAGATCATTTTAAGAAAGAATTTGTTAACGAGTGACATTGAACTTGTCCACATGAAATTCGAATGACTTTTGTGATGATGCTCTGTGCCACTTTAGAGCATCATCATTTTGATTCAGTTCGTGTGTCCAAGCAACACAGAGACTCGAATAGCACCTTGTTTTCTAGGAGCTTTATCCACATGATTCAGAATTCTGTCTTAGAACAATGAAGACCCTATTATAGAACAAACATTAATGCACGATATTAGAACTGCTTCTGATGATTAATATAATATCACCAGAACAATGAAATATTTGTCCATTGTTTTCTTGGGTCATCTTTGGATAATTTATTCAAGCTGATGTTAGCCATTTGCATTGTTCAAGAAAGAACTACAGGATAAACATGCTATGTTCCCAGCATGGTTGCATCAGTTTTGTGGCTGGGTTGAGCATGAAGAATAGAACTTGAACCAAGCATGTGGACTGTCCGTGCGCGTATGTGTGTATCTGTAAGTATACATAGCATATATACCGGCATAAATATAATCATACCTATAACATAGATATGTATATATTCGCCTATATTGCTCATTTTAAGAAGATATTTGAATGATGAAATTGATGTCATACTTCGGAGACAACCTAAGGAGATACAAGGCAATTAAATTGAACCAAAGAATCAATAGACAATCTTACTTGTACAAATAGAGATGTTATTTCCATAATTTTGACTGTAGTCACCTTGATCTAAAAGAAGAAATATATATTTCAAATAACATGGACCAAAACATTACAATAACACTATCAGCCAATACAATAAACAGAACCCTTTTCTCAGAAAGTAGTTGATTAACATTTAACAACAATAAACCATTGATTCCTGTCTAAATCCCTTATGGAATCATGTAAAATCAAAATTATCAAGAATTTAATAAAGCCAAAAAATTTAAAAAATTATATCATAAGCAACTTAGAATATTATTTTTTTACCACAAATGCTGTAAAAGCTAAAAAAGAGAATGATTTATGATTTATGAACCATTTTGCCCAATTGAGCAAAGTAAGATGTATGATTGTGGTAACTTTAATTTACCATTTTTTAATGCATATTGACAGTGAGGCAATTGCAATCCTGGAAGGGCAAAGGGCTGCTAAACAGGCTGGGTGTTCTTGTATCCATATGGAATCTGACTCAAGGATGGATATTGAAGCCATCGATAGAGCTATGAACTCCCCTTGGCAAATGTTGAATTGTGTCAGAAACATACATGATTTAGCTTCAACATTTCAGCCAATTACTTTCAGTCATATATAGGGATGCGAATAGACCTGCTAATAGGTTAGCAAATTTTGCCCAAACTACCAAGTACCAACTCCACCTTTATGTGGAAGGGAAGCTTACATTTTGAGTTTTGTAAGACTAAATCCTCAGATGAGGAGGGTGCTTTCTGTAGCCGTGTTTTGTGTGAACAAAAGTTTCTTGCTTCACAAAAAAAAAAAAAAAAGTGGCATGTGGATTGAGCGGACTTAAGCAAATAATGAAGAATCCATAGTGATCATTCGGAAATTATTTGCAAGATAAATTACCTTAAGTTTCTTAGCATCCTTTCCAGATGTAACCTCACATAGAATGAAGTTGGAATAGCTTGGATATGGCTTCAGGTAGGGCACTTCCTTCAGAAGACTAAACAACCTTTCCCTTTCTTGCAGCAGAGAATTTTTCACTTTCTGGAGAAAGAAAAGAGAGGGTAGAATAACACATAATAGTTAAAGCAGAAGATCAATGACAAAATCACAAGAAAAATACACCTCCAGATAGTCAGGGTTTTGCAATGCCGCACATGCAGAAACTTCTGCTGCAACGGACACATTATAAGGTTGCTTTGCACGCCATAAATATTCGATAATGCTAAGAGGAAATGCTCCATAGCCCACACGAAGTCCAGCTAAACCTGTTTCAGTGCCAACCAGAAAATGAATATCACATCATTTGCCAGAAAGGAAAAGATGGAGAAAAGTTCAGCGTGTGGGAGTTTTATAACAGTCATAAGAATCTAAGCAAGACATTTAGATACGAGCAGATCTAATAGATGCAAAAAGAATTCTGAACAAAAATCCCGCAAAGCCACCATTTATTTCATCACTGCTATACACCATCAAAAGGGAGTACAACATGTTGGTTCCATTACTGTACATGCAATTCATTATCAGCAGCTGACTAATCGATTACTCGCAGCTGTTCTCTTCTTATGCTACCTCTCCAAACTCCTGTGTTATATCATGTGCTCCTTGTCTTGCATGGACAAACTACATGCATTATGCACTTCTATATCAGCACTTGTGGATGCATAGATAATCCACCACCAATACTACATCAGATCATGTCTTCTCGGGATTTAGAAGAAGCCTCTAACTTTCACTTACAATGGCCAACAATGTTGGAAGTCTTGGAGTGGGATACACCATTTAAATCCTAGAAGGAAAAAAAGAGAGGAAATCATGAAACATCTAGCAACTATCAAATTGCCTTACTTGCCTTTGGATGTCAACCAACACAATAGCAAGTTGCTGTAGGTCCCAACAATTTGTGGTCTGCTACATGTATCTTTACAAGTGAACACAATATCACCTGTAAAGCTAAAAGCAATCAAGTCACTTCTACAGTTTCTGATAGTCTTCTTAGGTCTTTTTTACATCTCCTTGCACCACTAATCTGACTTACATCACCTAACTGTTGCAAGAATTGGCATATGAAAAAAAGCCCTTTGCTTTTACTTTGTTAGTCATTCTGACTCTACCCTTACATTTGGCCAAATTTCACCAATTATTCATGGTAATGATTTTCATAGATTTCTGATAATGGAGAATTCACAACTCACATAGGCCCCTTTTCAGGCTCATTTCTTTTGCAAGTCTCTTAAGATTGATATGACAACATACAAATAGAACATTCCTTACCTGCTCGTTTGCTAAAGGTTCGGAGGACAATCAAGTTCTCATGATTCTTCACCCACTTCATCTTTGATTGCAATCCAGAGAATTCAATGTATGCTTCATCCAGCACAACCAGGATTGGCAGATTGAGAATCTGTAGGAGATCTTCATCGCTGATAATACTGGACAAGGAATATGATTGCAACCAAATAATAACCAATGTAAGAGAATACATGATTAGACACACATCACATAAGAAGTTCCAAGTAGATTCAGATACATAATATGTAGACAACTCTGAATGAAGCCTTTACATAAATGCTTCTGTAAATTCTTGCCCTAGGAGAAAAGAACAAAACAAATTAAGAGAATACTAATATACCTTCCATCAGGGTTGTTTGGAGATGTAAGGAAAATACACTTTGGTTGTTCCTTTTCCACTACTTCAACAATTTGTGGAACATCCAAAGAAAAATCTGACTGCCTTGGGACTGCATGGAATTAGTATGTAAATAGGTAAAAAAATGTTATGACTTGATTAGAATATTTATCATGATTGATAGAATGTCTCTGATGGTGCAGGATAAGACATGCTAGAACAAGAACATAAAGGTGAAGCATTATGAAACTTAATGAACATAATGCTTAAAAATTAAGATGTATGAAAAGGTTATTGAAGTTCAACTAAAAATGTACCCTTGATGACCAGTGCTCCGTTGACTGCTGCATCAAACTCATACATAGTAAATGTAGGAGGACAATCCACAATTTTATCACCAGGATCAAGTACACATCTATCGAAGATGAGGCAGAGTCAGAATAATATCACTTGATAGATCTTTCAATATAGAATAAAAATATTTAAATATAAGAAATGGCCCAGTTCAAAGGCTAAACCAAAGGCAATGTAGTTCTAACCTCATGATCAAGTCAATTAGCTCATCTGCACCACATCCAGCAAGTATATAATCAGATTCAAGGCCTGAATCTTCAGCTAGAGCAGCACGCAAATGGCGGCTCTCAGGGTCAGGATAAACATAAGGAAACTTTAATGATCCCAATGCTTCAGCTACCTATAAATTACGGGTTAGTATGACAGCTTTTTTACAATCTTAGTCGTCGTAATCAATAGTATCTTCCTTATTAAAAAAAAATTCATATAACAATTCATAATTCAGAGAGCACTAAAGGTTATGTTAACAGCAACGAAGCTCGTCTACACCAGAAGATAGTGACCATAGTTCGAATGCTATATAAGTTGACAATTCCTCAAATTTATAATATAACCAATAAGAATTACCAGCCTTGAAATGGAAGTATTAAGACAGAAAGAAAGGTGTATCCATGAAGTTCTGTCACTTCTTTCATCACTTATATTCATTTTTTCACAGTTTTCAATGATACACTGGCTATGAATATTCAGAAGGTGTCCTTTTAGACATACTTCACATTTGATGAAGCCCTAGAAAAACACAAACAACGTGATGTGAGTTGATTCGGATCAATGCTGCTAGGAGAGATGGAACACCTAGAGAGACAAACTAGAAAAAAGGGAACTGCTGGCCCTTAGTTGACCAGCTGCATTGGCCTTAACAAAGCGTTAGCAAAAAGCGCCATGTAGTCCAATCCAAATATGTGGTGCCTGCTTGGTTGTTGCTGTTGCTAATAATGTTTAGCATGACATTATTACCATGTGAAAGTAAGATAGGACATATGACATAAATGAAATCCAGTGATTATGTTCTTGCAAGCAAGGTCGAGCTAGTAATATACATAAGAACCAAAAATGGGGCGTCTGTGCATTTTTATTTGGTTTTTGGTGCTTTGATCTGATACAAGAGAAAACCCAACTTGCCTCTGGAGGTGGACCATATGGATTTTCATTAGCATCTAGCTTGATTATGTCTTCAGGTTTTCTTCCAAGGCGTGTAGATAATACCTGAAAATAGAAAGATATTTACAGTGTTACATATGTCAAGCAATTCCAAAAGTTTTGTGACAGAATTGTACTAAAGTTAGAGAGAAAACATTACAAATAAGACTCTGACCCACTATGCTAGCTACTTATATTTTCTCTTAAAATCATCAAAATCTATCATAAGGAAGTGCATTCTAACATCTGTTGATAATACTGTATCAAGAAACTAACACTCAGTGGCTAACTCCTCCAAAATTCCTCTCCATTTTAGAATTCCAAATCCATAAAACCTGCACTGGTAATGCAAATATACTGTACCAAAGGCTCCTTTGAGATAGTCGATACATGTATTGCTGCACAGTTGACGTAACCTAAGAACACAAAAACCATTGCACTTCTCTCTGGGAAAATAAAACAAACACTGCATGATCACAGTAAAGATGCCAAACTTATCGTTCAGCTAGCGCTAAAACAGCTAAAAGAACGACGCAATATTTCAGCTTTGCACCTCGAACGGCAAGATTGGCTGATAGGGCGACAGCTGCCTGAGGTGAAGGCGTATGAAGGAATCACCTCTCAAGCGACTCGGTGGCTGATCGACTTGCTCCACCGGTAATGCCGAAGCCATAAAACGCCCGGAATTTATCTTCGGATGACGCAAATCGTGATATAATTTGGTGACCGAGGGCGAAGGAGAAGCGACGGAGAAGCCAATGACACCCATCAACATCGGCGACACAGCAGCAATCCGAGAAAAGCTCTACCTAAACCCTAACCGTGAAGAAGGTTAGCAATGTAACGGCCGTCATCGAGACCATATAATGAGCTTGCCGCTAAACGGATCGGACTTCCCTACCCGATCCGGCCATCCAACAAATCAAAGGAAAATTTGATCCATTTCCGGATCTGTTAACCATCGGATCCGATCCGAGAAGGAGACAAATAAAGAGGAATTTTTATATTATAGATAATACCACTACGAACGGATTTAATAGTTATCATAAACGGTAAATTTCCTATTGGTGATACTAATCAGCCTTAATTACATGAAATCGTCGATCTTAGATATTGATGGCAAAGCGAGCATTGCAAGGAAAAGAAGTCAGTTGGAATCAGCACCTGCCTTCTTTGTTCTTGTTCTTGGAATGGACCAAAGACGAGAAAGAGATGCTCTGCTGAGGAATGTGATCTCAAGATTGGCCTCAGAAGATACTCTTCAAACATGCACTTTAAGCAAGAAATTGGATTCTGGTTCTGCTTCTTCGACATCTCAAGTTAATCTTTCTCTGAGTCCTAAAAGTCCTCACACCATTAAAGACTAAGCAAGTTACCACACATGCATGGTGGAGATCCCACAAATGTGTGGTTATAGTTTGGTCTGGAGATGGCATGACCTCACTGCACATGTAATCTTCAACAGGGCCGGCAAAGTAGCATCCAAGTAGTAGCAGGGCAAGTCGATGCTTTGAGGCCTTCAAGAACAGTCGACCTGAGAACACACACATCACTTGGTGCATGTATTGTCGTGTTTACAAAGATGTGGATTTTTCTTGGGTGATGGCTTGATTAGCTCTTGTCCAAATCTAATGACATGTCCGCCTGTTACATCTGCGATCTCTTTCAGATGACCACCACATGCTTAAGATAAGACAAGAGGCGTGTTTCCCCGAGAAAACAATGCATCGAGGGCACCTGTGAGTCTGCAACCAAGCGGGGATAAGGAGAGTGCAGTGGAAGAGGGGTTTCGATGCGTCTGTAGTTACTCGTAATAGATAGAAAGTCGAGAAATAATTGAAACGAGCTTTGATTGGAGAGATGGAGGCAGGCAACCCATGTGCTCACATGGAGATACAGAGCGAGAGACAAACATAGGGCGAGTAGAATAGCAGTGACGAGGGGAGGAGAGAAACGAGTGTGCTTTATAGAAAGAAGAGGAAGTAGCAGATACTGGTGCGGGTGTTGGGGTGGGGGGGGGGGGGGGGGAGAGAAGATGCGGCAGAGGGAGAAGGAAAGGTAGAAGGGAAGCGAAGCCCATAAAGATATCATCTTTTGGGTTTTCTGCCGTGATTTGGAGGCTGCAAAGGAGGCGGGGGGGCGCCGGTGGGGGGGGGTGGGGAGAGGTGGGAGGAGAGGGTAGAGAGATGAAGGAAGGGGGCGGAGATGGTTTCGTGAGGGCGGACCAGATCGATCTGAAGAGGTTGGACGAGCAGCTGGAGCGGCACCTCAGCCGACCGAGGACGATTGAGAAGAGGAAGGAGGAGGAGAGGCAGAGGGAGGAGTGGGAGATCGACCCCTCGAAGCTGGTTATCAAGGGGGTCATCGCCAGGGGCACCTTCGGCACGGTCCACCGCGGAGTCTACGACGGCCAGGACGTCGCCGGTGAGGCTGAGAGAGAGGAAACCTAAAATCAAGAAGGAAAAGAGATTCTGATGCATAGTTGCTTCCCTTTTTGAATAATGCCTGTGTTTTACTGCCAAAAGTTCGTCCTTTTTGTGATTATTGGTGCTCGATGCGGTTGTTACCGGTTGGATTTCCTCGTCGCGTAATTCCGTTTGATTTCTTGATATCTGCTTTAGTGAATCTAATATCTTTATATGCTTTCGAAGAACCTGTTCCTTTTTCTCTGGTTGTCTTTCTTGTGCAATTCATTTGGATTGGTGTCCAATCCGCACTTGTCTGTCTTCTGCTGATCTGTTCTTCCATGGAAGAAGCATCATTGCATGATAATAGAGCTGAAAGGGGGGGAAAACTATGTGTGTTCTCGTCTGTTCATCAGTTTGAAGGCTACTGAAATTTCCATACTGGTTTGATGCATTCCACCATTAGTAAAACCATGAAATTTCTGTTTACGTTTGATATGTGTTACTTTTGCTTTTGGGGGTTTGGTGTGCTCCAGTTGGGTTTATAAAGGTTCTTGTTCATCGATGTAGCCACTGGACTGCCTGCCTGTGACTTACACAGATTGGGTGGGGTGTTTCCCGTGACTTTTGTTCGATCAGTTGTTTTCTCTCTTGTACTTTCATGTGAACCTAACTCAACAACTATTGGTAAACTTGGGTGCTGGTCTTGTGATATCTATTAAAGGGAAGAACAGAAAGCGATAACTCCGGCAAATGGCCTCAAGAAATAGTTGCGATGGGTTGCAACTTGGGACATTGAATTAAAGGGGGACACCCTTTTCTTTTCTGTGTGTGGTTCAGAATATTCTTTTTCTCTTTTTTTTTTTCTTATCTGAAACTTTCTTTTCCATTCTTTGCTCTAGCAGTTCACCAACAAGTCTGCGTTGAAGTTTACCGGTTTCTTGCATTAGCAGGCACTCAAACATTTAAAAGAAATAAGATAGTTTCTGGATGCGCACGAGAGTTACATCTCACTTGCCCTTTCTTTTGTTGGTTATAAAAGTTGTATTCTTTTACTATTTCCAGTGAAGTTGCTTGACTGGGGCGAAGAGGGAAACAGAACAGAAGCTGAAATCTCTGCACTTCGAGCAGCGTTCTCTCAGGAAGTCTCGGTTTGGCATAAGCTTGATCATCCTAATGTAACTAAGGTACAGGTCATTATGTGAGGATACCACTAGTCTGTAACATCTCTGGGAATTTAGTCCTCGATTCACTGAGTGTTTGTAGTTCTTTTCTGTGGTCGTGTATTTATTATCCTATTTGAAATATCTCCTCTGCTTTCATCTTCTTGAATATAGCTCTCTACATATTTCTGTGTGTTTGCTTAACATGTTGTACATTCATTTTAAACTTCTTTTGCAGTTTATTGGGGCTGCCATTGGGGCAGCAGACCTGAACATACAAACAGAAAATGGTCATCTCGGCATGCCGAGCAATGTTTGCTGTGTTGTTGTCGAATATCTTCCTGGTGGTGCACTGAAATCATTTCTTATAAAACACCACAGGAGAAAGCTAGCTTTCAAGGTAGTCGTCCAAATGGCTTTGGATCTTGGGAGAGGGTGAGCATTTGCCTCGAGTTCTTCTATTTGGAAACTCGTAGTTGACTGCATTTTGTTTCCATGTGGACTTGTTAATTATTTCCTGCATGTAATTCCTGTTCAACAAGCTGTTCGCAAATTAAATATATTTGGCCAATTTGTATCTTTATCTGTAGGTTAAGTTATCTTCATTCTCAAAAGATTGTGCACAGAGATGTGAAGACAGAAAATATGCTTCTAGATAGGACAGGAACAGTAAAAATTGCTGACTTTGGTGTTGCTCGTATTGAGGCTCAAAATCCTAATGACATGACGGGTGAGACAGGAACCCTTGGTTACATGGCACCCGAGGTATGAAATCCGATTTTATTTTGATGTTCAAGTGTTTCCTCTTAATCTTAGGTCATTTTTCAGCAGCCTGAAATGTTTGTGGACCTGACATAAGCTTCTGGATTAATTGATCGACATTGTGGCACATTAGCTTCTCCATTGAAATACTGTCTTGAAGTAAAGATTGCTTATGGTGAACATGCAACATTTTATGATTCCAGTTTCATGGCACCAGAAAATCTCCTAAGATGTCTCCTTATTTGTTAGAATTTAGATAAACCAAAAACAGGGGCACATATTTAGGTAGTTCGTCACTGGTTATGCAGATTGCTGAACAAGATGATTGAAAAAGAGTTATGTTTGCTTGCTAGAAAAGCTGGTCTGGCTGAAATGTGTAATAAATAAGTTAAATACAAATTACACAGTTCAATACTTACTGAGAGAGCTTCTCCAGAAGTTTGTAAAGGAACTCTTTGATTCATTGATAAAGATAGATTTACAGAAGGATACATTATTGATTGGCTGCTCCGGCGACGAAAGCACATTATGGAGAAAATTTGAAATGGAGCTTTGATTAAGGTAGACAAGAAGAAGAATAGAAATGAGAGGGAAAACGGAGGCGAATGGAAATAGGATAAATGCATGCAGTTGAATATGAAGATAGTACATAATTAGTTCATTGTTTAAGTGGAACTTTACATTTTTCCTTATATTACTACATTCTCTTGTCTAACCATGATGAAGTGACCTTAGTACTGACACATTTGCAGGTCCTCAACGGTAACCCTTATAATAGAAAATGTGATGTTTATAGCTTTGGCATCTGCCTGTGGGAGATATACTGTTGTGACATGCCGTATCCTGACCTTAGCTTTTCCGAGATAACGTCTGCCGTTGTGCGGCAGGTATGCACTTCTTTGAAAATTATAGCTGAAGTGGTTGCAGGACTAAAATTAAACTTTGCACAAAATTGCAGAACTTGAGACCAGAGATCCCACGATGCTGCCCAAGCTCTCTGGCAAATGTGATGAAAGTCTGCTGGGATGCAAACCCTGACAAACGACCGGAGATGGATGAGGTAGTGACCATGTTGGAAGCTATCGATACATCGAAGGGTGGAGGTATGATTCCTCCTGATCAGCAACAAGGATGTTTCGGGTGTTTCCGCAGGCACCGAGGCCCTTGATAAGCTAAATTCCCTCAAACTAACATGGCAAGATGATTGTTCCAAGGATATATAAACCTCGAAGAGATGGAGAGCATGTGCACAATCGCAGGCATCGATGCGGAGCTGAAATATTATGGCAATGCATCCAGGGTATGTTCTACATGCTTGTCTCTATTTATGTGATGATGTGAAAACATTCATCTTCATGTGTATTCCTTGGCTTCACTCTTGTACTCTGGTATGACCTACACATTTATGTTCTGCTCTGTTGTTGCCTTATCATCTCCGGTGAACGTGAATAAGCAAAGGTTGTATCTTGATACATATTGTAGAGGTAAATAAATGGCAGTTGGGTATGGTAAATGAAGATGTGATAGTCTAATTGTCGTATCGATTGGAATGTCATCTCTGGTTATTACTGATGTGGACTTTCCATGCTGCAATGTTAGCTTGAGGGTCGTTTAGAATGAGAACTTACGTTTCCGGAGCAGTTAAAATGACCTTATAGCAATCTGATGAACAATAATAAGCATCGGTCTATACCCTATATACGCCACCAGCACTAGGATAACTGACGGGCATAAGAACCTTTTCTAAACAACATAGACGAGGGAAGTGGTAATGCCATTGCAAAGAGCATATAAAAGCTTGCCATTTCTCTCGAGATTCTATTTACAAACATCTGTTTGTAATCTGCTTGCATATAGCTCCCCTCTATCATCTTATGTGAAAGCAGATTGTCAGGAACACAGAATAGATCTGCAAAATTCACAAGAGAAATACACATAAATCGTACCCCTACATGATCTAGAAAGCTTTACTTCCTTTTGTTAGAGCTCAACTACTGATCATAGTCCTAACCCCTTTGGATTAACCAGCTAAAGATTCTCTGGGACCAAAACAAGTGCCATGCTTACTGTTATTCCAATGCCTGGTTTCCTGCTTTGCTCAACTAAATTTAACATCACAAGGAACTCAGTGAGGATAGTCGGTACTTAAAATGCACGGTGAGAATTACCTTCTGATAAGTACTCAGATATCACTGAAAAATTGACTGGGTGTTTCCATAAGCCTCTTCTATTCCTCTCTATTCTCCAATTGTTCCTCTACTAAGCTGATTCTGACTCGGGTTCTCAGGTCAAATGGTTAGTCATCCAAGTAGGATCGCTGTCAATCATCTTCGGAGGAGCCGCAAGATGATGTTGATCCTGCTTTATTATTCTCCCGCTTAGCACACCGAAATACTTCAAGAAGCAGATCTCGTATCCGCTTCCTCAAGCCAGAAGCATCCTCAGGATGGAACCACTTGCTACCAAACTGCTTAGGTCAAAGATAGGGAAAACAGAAATTAAAACAGCATACAGTCTCCAGCCCACTTAGAGATGTGTTGCCTACCATTGCCAGATCTTTCCGTTTAAGCCTTTCAGGAGCCTCTTCAATAAACCTCTCCATGAAGTAGAGCACAAAAAGCCCACAGTCATACTCATTCTTCTGTTGGGGAACCTGATAACAGGTAGCATTTATAATGAGTTTCAGCTAGTTCCACATGCTAATTGATGCAAATAAGTTATCATTTAAAGGAAACAAGGTTATTTTTTACTTCAACACATTTGCTATTGAGACATTCTATCGAGGATGAGATTGAGACTGGGCCTGGTTACAATGGAAAGATTGCTCCGCAGAAACAAACCACTCTAAATATATAAAATTTTTCTATAAGAGAGATTGCATACCCATTTTTCTATCAAAGATGAGATTGATAAACATTGAGAAACAAAATAAAAGATTTCCATGTTATGCAAGAGCAATACAGTACCAACTACCAACCATATAGAAACAACCATAATGAAAAGCTGATTCTGAGATAAAGATGGTTAAAATTTTCTCCATTGTAAAGAGGTTTACCGCGATCTTTTTCTTCTCAATGCTACTTGAAAGGTGTCTCCAAATATTTACTGAAAGAGGAAGATCTGGACGAGAAGAATTTTGATTTATGTAGTTCCATTCCTCTTTCAAAAATCTGCAATTAGAAACTGCATATTAGGTTTTTAGAGAATATCTGAAAATATAATTATTATATCAGAGATAAGTTTGCTTTTGTCTCAATCAGAAGATGAGAATCCAAAATGAGAAGATACACAATGGTGCAAGGTGCACATAGACAACACAAGGAAATTGGTTTTCCTATACATCAATGTTTCCACATGGCCAAGAACAAGTAAAGCATGTTACAACTTCAAGCAATTAATGATTACATGTTGCAATCTTGGCATTTAAAATAAATCAGAAAATAACCGAAATTGCAGAAACACAGACATATAAGTATATATACACAAATAACAAATTGACCACTTCTTTATTAGCATAAAAGATTTCACAGTCAGCTTACCTATCTATGATATGAAATATCGATTGACTGTTATGTAATCCCAATGAATCCAAATGAAGTACAATTGGACCTGATTCATCTTCTTGTGCAGGTATACAAATAACTGCCAAGCTCCAATGCATACTGAGAACAAGAAGCACATATTAGATCAAAAAGTTAGAAACCAATGACATCATTTTGTAAAATAAATTTGTACATCTTTTGTTTATCTTTGAAAAAGTCACTGAAATCTAATACTAAGTGAAAAAAGTCACTGAATTTTGGCACAAAATTGTTCCACTACATCTACATTCAAAATAAGTCATACAAACATTAAAAGACTAGCCACTTTAATAAATCGGTGTCTTTGGCACCTCAATTAGTCACATGTTATAAATGTTACATTAGACAAATGATATGACAAACACGTGACTCAATGATCTAACATCCAATGAGATTCTCATTAACTTTTTTGCTGGCATCATAATATTTTTAAGCAACCAATATTATTAAGAATCATAATATTGATGGTACCATAATCAAATGCATAAAAAAAGGTATGACATAGATATACTAAGTTTGTCAATCCAACATATTGGATAAGAACAGGAAATAATTACTTACTCTCCATGGACAGGTATGAAGATATAAGATTTTTGAAAAATATTAACACCCTTCCACCATCTCCTCAATTTCTCAAAACATGCCTTGTCAGCCTACTAAATAAAAGATTATCAGTTAAGTTTCAGTACATAACAGAAAATATTCTAGGTCAATGCAGGATTTATGAGATAAAGTACATAAATTTGGGTATCAGTTTCAAATAAATAAAACAAGCTCTCAATGATGTACAGCCATGAGCACTTGAACTTCGACTTAAAAATCATTTGGAAAATAAATATAAACATATTTAGAACACATGATAAAATTCAGACCTGATAACTTGTCTGAAAATTTACAACTAACAAAAAGTTAACTATGTTATACATGGCCGACAAAAAAAAGCCAAAATGTCATATTAATATGTTAGTTAGATGCATGTCAGTCATCTGAATCCAATATAAGCCTGCAGAATGGGTCTTTAATTGCAATTCCAATATAGGCATCTATGAATTGCAAACTGGACATGCTCTGGTAGAAAACTAAACGAAATACTTCAGAGAGAAAGTATTACAAAGCAAATAATACACGAGAACAGTGATAAACCCACAATTTTTGGCCCACCCCAATTAAGATGCATGCAAATTTTAGCAATAGAAATAAACAGAACTAATATAACATAAAATGAAGAAGAAATGCGTGCCAAAGAAAACCATGGTGTTTTGGCAATATATGACAAGCAAGTATTTATCAAAAGAAGTTGATTTGCACAACTACAGAACATGTTGTCAAGCATTACAAGAGCCTACTCCAGGAGAAGTTGTATTTGACCAAAGAAATAATACTCGAGTAAATTTGATAATTCCTAGAGCAATAGACCTTTACATAACTTTCCTATAGGTATCACAATACCAGAGTATAAAAATAATCATTTAACCATTTAAAAAATGATACCTTAAATGAAACAGCTTCCTCAAGTTTCTTGTAGAAATAGGTGTTGAAAAAATGATAGTCTCCTCTTGGTCTATCAATAACAGCCAAGGGCCTTTGCAGGTATCTAAAACAACAATCAACATGTACAAACAAGATGTGAATGTGATATAAGCATGTATCATAGATGAAGTAAAACAAAAGTTCGATGCATTAAAATTGTTAAAGTGAATGCAGAGTGAAGCAGAAACAAGAACAAAATATCTGGTGTATTGATCCCATGAGTCTTGCGAACCGGTACATGCAAATCCGTGTGGTACACAAGCTAGTGTGTCAAGGGTTGATTAGCATACTTTTGGCATAGAACAAGGCCCAACATCGGTGCTAGAATACGGTTACGTCAATTTTTGGTCCGTAGCAATCGGCAATGGAGCATGCCAGCTGGCATGACATCAAATTGTACCTTGCTATAAAAGCATCAATGCACCCCCATGCCATGATATGATAATCCTTGCTTGAGACAACCAATAAATCAATATGCTTTAATACAAAATGTTATGCCCAAGTATCGACCAAGGTAGAATGCTATCACAAAATCCAACTATGAAAAAACCAAAGAGAATCATCTGCCACAGAAAAGCAACAAAGACAATTAGACTCCTGCTAAAAAATGATAAAATTCATATTTAGCTTCCCTATTGATGTAGGACCGAAGTGTGGAAACATTAAAAAGATGAATGCTATTAAGAAACAAATTCAAACATAGGTTAAAAGGAGAAAGCAAGCAAGAAGAGAAAAGAAAAGAGTGATTAATTGGAAAGATGAGCTGAACATGGTAGATACATGATTCCCAGCTAGAGTATAATACATAATTCATAAACTACACTGGTCAGTGTCCAACATCCATAACAAAAATCTTATCCAAAGCAATCGTTTGATCAAATGTTCTCTTTATAAGAGCGGATAAGCTCTTCACAGAGGTTACTCTATAGAGACTGTGTACTGCTTTTAAGGAGTTATCAAATATATGAGGAAAAACATGCAGGACCTTATCCTAGAATGTTCTTAACTCAAAGATTCATTGATTGTGTCATCTCTGCATTCAGTTTGACGAGTGGAACTTTAATTAATGCCAAATAATAGATAACACAAACAGAAGTGAAATATACAGAAAAGCGTAGATTGATTTTCTGAGGAACTCTTTAGCAATCATGAAAAGGATCTTACTGAATGTAGAAGTTCATTATAGTAGATGACAAGTATGATTCAGGATTGAGGCATTTTATATCTGCATAAGAGAGCTCAACAGATTCCGGATCATCCCTGTTGTAAAGAAGACAAAATTTAATTTGTGAGACCTTTGGAACTAATATTGATGCAAATAATCCATATGTTCAAGTAGGAGATGATGCACCTTGAAGGATAATAAACCTTGACCTCCTTCCTAAAAAAAATTGAATAATGCTCATTAGGAAGACATAATTTGGCACACAGGTATTTAATGAATATAGAGAAAGGAAAGTTTGAAGATAAAGTCACCATTTGTCACAACCATCTTCCGTAGGCTCTACAGTATGAACTTCTTCTTCATCCAAAAGAACAACTTCTCGAACCTATTTACATTATGAGAAATGGATAGCATAAGTCATATATATATTGACCAATCATATTCCTAAAGTAGCCAAAGATTACAAGAAAACAACTTGGTAAAATTCCTTTAGAATTAGTGTCATAGAACTTGTAGCAGAGGACAGGTTATGGATAAGTCTTAAGTCTAGGCTTGACTCTTCAAGTATAGTTGAATTTGATTTATGTTTATGCTCATGTACATCCTACTAAAAAAACCTCAAAGCTTTATATACAAGCAAAACAAAAGTTTTCAGCATGACAATCCGCAAAAGCAATCTTGGACAAAGAACATTATATGGTTGCTATCAACAGAACAAACATACTAACCTTCTTCCACTTAAATGCCACAGAATTCGTATCCTCCAAATCCATAGCTCTCCTCCAAGGAAAGTTTCATGGACAAGAAAAGAAAATATCAAGAAAAGAACACATATGGAACACTAGCTGCCAATGGCATATACATTACAAGATTCAAGCATGCTGTCATAAACAACTTGATAGACTACAGAACCTAAAGCAACAAAAATAAGTGTTACATCAACTTATCACCATCATCATAATTAAGCCTTATCCAAATAATCGGGTTGATATAGAGGAAAACTCCAAGTACATAATGGTAGAAAACTTTCGACAGGGTTTTAAATCAATGTTTCATCATTAATAGCTTTCATGTAAATTCATGGGATGTTATTTTACAATATTCTTCAGTCTTTATTTATATGTTGTTTCAATAGGAAAGTGATGCTTAAAACAAAATACAATATATAAACAAAAATTATCATGGAAAGAGTGGATGCCATTCCTCTGTTCAGTATAAGATATTAACTGCTCAAAGAACGGTACTTACAAGAGTGGCTATAGATAAAGACTGCAAACTGTGGTTCAATTATCAATAATGCAGATAATTTGTCTCTCATGTGGAAAGAATGTTTACAAAGAGGTTAGCCACACACACCTAATCTGGATAGTGGTTGTATATCATCTACATCAACAATAAAGTCCATAGCAATGTTTAATAATTATAAGGTTTACATTTCAGAAAAAGCATGATCTGACTTCCATGAGAACTGAATAATTTTCAAGCACTTCAACTAATTCTCATTTACAGTAGTCTGAGTCAATTAGACATAAAATTGGTCAACTACTATGCCACAGTTTAATCTCAAGCTCCATAAACATGCTAAGGTGATGAAAGGCCAAAAAACTTGGGATCAGAACAGGTGAATCCTTGTTCCAAATCCTTGAGCAAAAAAAAAAGGGACTCCGCTTAGTTCCTCCAAATCTTTTTGTAAGCATTGATCAACTTCTTATACACAAACCCATACACCATACAAGCATATATCTTAGTATATTCACATATCTATATGTCAGTTTGCTAGTTGAAATACATTCAATGTAAAATTGGGTGCCTAATCTGCATGGTGCCAAGTTTGCCATACCAAGCATACCACGATGGGCCATCCAAGTACCTGTACTAAGTCATCTGTCATGCCAAGGGCATATTGAGCAGCCTTGGCAGTATGATAGGCATCGTAGACTTGTACCAGACAGCACCAGGCTGTCACCCTAACATGCCAAGTGGTTCATAACAGTCTGCCCAAGGACCACCATGGTATCAGCAAACAAAACACTGACCCTTAATAAGGTGCACAAGGGAATGAATGCACTGCAGTGAAATGCCAAAATAATACTTAGCACAAACCTAAAGAATGAAGATCGCCTGCTCATTCAGTCATTTCATTAAAGCATGAACAGTTATCGTCCAAGTAGTGCAAATATAACTGATGACACAACAAGATGTGATCAGAGGTACTATTAAAATTTAAGAGACTGATACACCAACAACTATTTGTTAATTTTTGCAAAACTATATGAAGACATCTTTTCCATTCAGCATGTTGTCCAAAATGAATGCTATGAATTTGATAATACAATGGTTTGCCTTGACTTATGATCCATGCGTTTAATACCTCAAATTTATTCAATTGTGATTTAATATGCTTCATCCAAGATCTTAAAAAGATGGATTCCCAAGTCATTTCCTAAAGACCTTTTGCTACACTAGGCAATTTGGCATCAACATTTGGCGAAAAGCTTGTGACTGTTTGGAGAGATCGTCATAAATTATAATGAAAGCTTAGAAGGTGCTGGACATAAGATAGAACCGAAGAAGTAGGGAGGTTGGAGGCCATCCCATCATATTACCACTGTCTTTCTATTTCAGGTTTGATTTCTTTTTTTCCTTTTGTAATTATATAGCTATAACAGCACGGATCATCAACCCAAATACCCATGACATACTTGTAGACTGAATGTTCTGATTGGCCTCTTTCTTACTCATCCATGATTCAGCTGATATATAGAAGAAAAGATTTCATGCACCAGGCTGCCCATAGATCCCATAGATTCCATACTCATCCCAAAACCAACAGTTTGTTTCAAGACCTCTTGATCCTCTCATAGTGGCACGCACCAGGCTGCCCCTTTTAAAAATTTGGTTAAAAACCTAATATTTGCAATAATTTTTCCTTTGTTTTAAGAGCATTGACAGATATCAAATCAATATTCATATATCATCACCATGAATTAGTGAAAGAAAAAGAAACAAATCAAAATTGGATCATCCACTTAGTTATTGCTCAAAAATATATCTCATAAATCACAATAGCCTTAACTTAATTTTAGAAGTCAAAATTAAATTGAACAATGGTTATTTAAGATATTCACAATATGAAAAGTAAAAAAAAAAAACTACATATAACTTTAGAACAAAAATTGAGCTGAAACAAAGTGCTGATAGATTCTGGCCAACACTTTAGAATATAAAAGAGAAAAGTAACAAAATTTTCAAAATGCCATTAGAAGCTTTTTTTTTATTCATACTAGAAGCTTAAAAGTTACCTTTTACAATTTGAATAGGATTTTCCTTCGGGAAGATTGGAAAGTTCTAAATCTCTATATTTACTAGTCAAGGACATATGTTGATCTTTCTTCGCAATGCTGCTAGCACACTGGAAATGTGTTTGCCTGGAAGAAAGCCTGGCTGACTGTGAAGAAGTTGCAATTTGATGTTGTCTCTCATCCTTTTGTAATTCATTTTTTTCTGAACCTCTGCTCTTGCCTCGACTTATAACTTTCAAGTCCTCATTAGATGCAGCATCTGCCTGAGGAAAGAATATGGAAAAGCCTACACCAGCAAACTGATGAATGAATGTAAATTGAGAAGATCATACATTTACCTTCCCTTGTAACTTCTCCAGAAATTTAGATGTAAACGAAGATTGTGGATGAGATTTGGGTGCTGTAGAATTTTCACTGGAATCTTTTACTGTACCTGATGGTGCACGAATGATAAGCAAGTCTAGATGCAACCAAATAGTGATACATTCACCATAATAGTAAATAAGAGAGTTTAACAAAAAAAAAAGCCCAAAGAATTGTTTCAGTACACTTATTTATTGAATCCACTTCTTCATTGAATGGTCTATATTCTGGTTATGTAGAAAAGATTCTTGAGTGCTACCTGATGATTCTATGTTTTCTGACTGAAGGACCTTACTGCATCTTCCAGCAGCCTGTAAAAGAGATTACAGTAGAAGAGAAAACAAATTTGAGTTTGTCAATCATCAGGAAGTAACTATATGGAATAATTCTGTAACCAAAAGTTGGTCCTTCTAGGTGATATCTGATATGGTTGCCAACTGAAACCCTTTCTAGTTTATATCCTACTCACTGAAGCTTGCTATTGTAGCTTATGTATATCTCTATTTTGTTTCCCGACTACAGACTGTTCTTTTGCAATGACCTCCATCCATCATTTTATCGATCTATCACCTAACCCTTGAGTGACCTTTTGTAGTTCGCCAATTCATATCAGTTTTATCGTTATTTAAAGAATAAAGGAACAATGCGTCCAAAAAGAATCTGTTCCAGCTGCCCTAATCTTCATCTTTTCTCGATTGAATCCAATCAAGATTTTCAAGCGCAAATTTATCCCTCCACTTCGTGCGATTACCATTTGGGTTCACTTTTTTCTTTACCCACTTCCCCGTTCCTCTAGTTTTTTTCTTCCTTGTTTAGGTTTTCCAATGAGAATTTCTTCCTTCGAAAGAAGTAATATCCGAAACCCTATCTTTTAAGGAATTACCTTGCCAGAACCCTATCTTTCAGTTACCTCCCTTTCTGATCATCACACACGAAATCGCTCAAACCCACCCTTCCCTGCATCTACGCACACATCTGTCGACGGAGCCGATTGCGTACCTTGGGAACACGGACAAGCTTCCTCCGATCGAGTTCCGCCTGCATCTGGCGGAGGCTTGCCCTCAACTTGGCACCGCTATCGTTTAGCCGGTTCCCGATGCCCAACGAGAGTTGTTTCAGCACCCGTTGAATCCGCTCCTGCAACTCATGATCGGAGAACTGGACGAGCTCCGATGCATCCGCCGGCCCCGCCTCTCCCTGGCCGGACGCTGCGGCGACCACCTCGACCTCCGGCGGCGGGCCGTCGTCCCTCCCGGCCAGCATCTCCTTCCAATCAATCTGTAGACGCTCCTTCGCCATCTCCGGCCAGATGGGTAGACAAAGAGACGGACAGAGAGATTAGTAGTGGCAGGGGTCGTTGTCCTCATAGTGTAATGCCATAACACAGGAAACAAGCCAAGACTCGAAAGAGGGAAAAGAAATATTCGTCAATTCTGGTGGCCCCATCAAAAGATTATATTTATATATATATATATATATATAGCAAAGAAAAACTATCATTTTGCCATCGAAAGGACATACGAAGCCGCATTATATAAGGTGGATGCATAATATGAACCGGTCCATTATATTATTTTTATATACATTTACAATGTTTCATAGATATAATAAAAATATTATAGTTTAATCAAAATAATATTATGGTATATAATTTAATTTTTTACATATTTTTATTCTCAAATCAATAGAATACTTATTTGAGAGCAGAAAGGATACTTAGTTAGTTGTATTGTATTTTATTTATCGGGTAAACATCTTTTTTTTTAATGTACCAAAAATATTACAATTATTATTAAAAAATAGTATAATTGAAGAGAAGGCACTGATAATTCGTTCGTATTTTGGGATTATAAACAGAGTGAAGGCACTGATAATTCGATCTGCTATCACATCATGTTTAATAGTTGTAATCTTATCGCAACATGGATCAGATAGAACACAATATACTCACCGGAAAGCACCAAATAGACGTCGCATCTTATCCACCCAAAAATAATTATGAGTTCAAAATTTAAATTGTATTTGAGAGCACATTTATATTTTGAATAAATAAATAATTTGGTAAACAACTAATGAAAATTACATCTTAAGTGTGCATTGAGGTAAATATTATTGGTGAAATTATTTATTTTAAAAATAATTTATTTTTTTTACTTTTATTAAAAATATTATAATTGAAGAGAAGGCACTGATAATTCGTTCGTATTTTGGGATATAAACAAGAGTGAAGGCACTGATAATTCGATCTGCTATCACATCAATGTTTAATAGTTGTAATTTAATAGATTGATGTTTCGAATCCTTATATAAGTGAAGTAGATCGATCGATCGCGGTTTGTCCCAAAGGCATATGGTTGAGAATTCTCATAGCTCGATTTCTACGGAACACTTTCCTCTCACTACTTATCGCAACATGGATCAGATAGAACACAATATACTCACCGGAAAGCACCAAATAGACGTCGCATCTTATCCACCCAAAAATAATTATGAGTTCAAAATTTAAATTGTATTTGAGAGCACATTTATATTTTGAATAAATAAATAATTTGGTAAACAACTAATGAAAATTACATCTTAAGTGTGCATTGAGGTAAATATTATTGGTGAAATTATTTATTTTAAAAATAATTTATTTTTTTTACTTTTATTAAAAATATTATAATTGAAGAGAAGGCACTGATAATTCGTTCGTATTTTGGGATATAAACAAGAGTGAAGGCACTGATAATTCGATCTGCTATCACATCAATGTTTAATAGTTGTAATTTAATAGATTGATGTTTCGAATCCTTATATAAGTGAAGTAGATCGATCGATCGCGGTTTGTCCCAAAGGCATATGGTTGAGAATTCTCATAGCTCGATTTCTACGGAACACTTTCCTCTCACTACTTATCGCAACATGGATCTATTTTTTTTACTTTTATTAAAAATGAAATAAAAAAAAGTATGTATGTAATAGAAAATACGAATCATATTGATTTATTACTAAATCATTTTAACAATCTTATAATTTTAGATAGAGCTATATGATATTTTTAATATTTAAAAATTATATCGATATCCTACAAATGTTGAAATATTGATACTATCATTTTCAGTACAACATCTATACCGGATACAAATTGAAAAAAAAATTATCAAGCATTAGTTCATATTTAAAATATGTATTGAGCTCTCAATGTATATTTTCAATTGGGTTCTCAAAAACACCGAAACATTATTCCAACCAAATAATTCAAGAATCAAAACTAAATTCAATGAACTTAAACTAAATTAGTTACAAATTAAAATTAAATCAGATAAATGATTTAATAAAGAATTGAAACCGAAATTGACAGTTTCACTTCGATTCTCAAACAACCATAAAAATATTAAAAATTAAATGCTCTCTAAATAATGAATTTATCCCTTCTAACAACTTAATATATGATTAATTAAATAAATATTTAAAAAAATTAAAATTAAAACAAATAATTATCGTCGATTCTTGAATCGTCTAAAATCGATTAGATTTCAATTCCAAATGCGGTCCAATCGAAACTGGCTCCGGATCTCGGGTCAGGACTGCTCGCCTTCCGAAAGCACGTCGCTTTCCGCTGCGTCACACTCCGAACGGAACGAGGTTTGAATTGTGTTCTAGATGAACACGGTTGCCTCAAGGTGATGGGAAGAGAAACCGCCGTATCCCTTCATTTGGATTTTTCTGCGTCAGCTTCGCTTCCGTGCGCGTTGGCCTGCGACGAGTACTAATGTCCTGGGAAGAACGGCACGACAAGTTTCCTACCAGCACATGGACTACGAGAATTGGTGGGATGGCGATTTCCAATTTACGCTAATATATGCAACTAATTCTACAAATATTCTACTCGAATTCATCGTCAGGTGCAGTAGGTAAAATCCTGACTCCGTTTTTTAGTCCATCCAGAGAGAGAGAGAGAGAAAAGTCCACCGGAGCGAAAGAGAACATTCGAAACAGGGACAACCAGAGTGATTAGTGCCAAGAGCAGGAAGATCTTTTCTTGAAAGAATTTTATCATGGTCGTCATCAGCTAAGTGTTTTGGAAAAAGCCGAGCAAGTTTTTACTTCCTGACGCATGAAGGATTGGAGGCTCTGCAGTGGGAAGCTACAAACTTGGTGGGTGGAAGATGAATCGTTCCTTGTACACTCCGAAGTATGTTCAGACACACTTTTGGTATGCCATTCTAAGACCAAGAACAGAAGCATAGGAGGAAAAGAGAAGAGAAGGTGAGATCTATCGATCTGGCAGATCGGGGAATACACTATACGACTTCTGCAGTCTGTGTTCTTCGTGGGTTGGCCACTTGCGGTGGGATCAAAGGGAAAGGTGGGATCTTGGAGGTTTTGTTCAAGGAGAAAGTTGGCATTACTCGCTAAAAGTTCGGCTTATTTTGGAAAGCGCTATAGATTTCTGGGGGTTTGGTACCGCCGCATGCGGCGAGAAAATTTGGTAAAGGTGCGATCTTGCTGAGTTTGTTCAACAAAAGTTGAGATTTTTGGGTAATAAGTCACCACCGGGATGCTGACGTCCAGGAAGCTTTCGTTTTTGTCCGATTCAAGCCGGTAGATATGGATTTCGTTCGTTTCGAGTATCTAATTTTGGAGTCTGGGCGTACAAGTTTAGGGTTTCTCGCTCATTTTTCGATGTAAAGGAAAGGATTTCTGGTGTTTCGATGATCTGATTGATCTTTTTCACTGTTTTTGGTCCTGTTTGTGGAGCAAGATATCTCGATGCGTTTCTTCCCGCATTTAATCTGGAAGATCTGGCTCTGGAGATTTTGCTGATTCTGAGATCTTATGGAAGGAAGAAACTTTCGACTTGCTTGCCATAAGAGCCGCAGAACGACAGCGACGCTGATTTCGTTGGAGGGAACTAAATCTTGGTGAAGATGTCTTCCTCCCCTCCGCCCTCTTCGTCGGCGATTCCCCCGTCGTCTTCAACTTCGACTCCACCACCACCATCTCCTTCTCCTGTTTCTAGCGCACCATCTCCATTCTCTCCTTCCTCGCCACCAACTTCTCCACCATCAGTATCACCGCCACCATCCATCGCCAGTTCGCCTCCTCCTGTAACTACCCCCTCCCCGCCGCTGCCATCGTCATCTCCGCCACCTTCTGCTTCTCCTCAACCACCAAGATTGTCTCCCCCACCGGTTTCCAGTGCCTCCTCTCCACCTGCTTCAGTACCATCACCACCTCCTACTGCTCCTACTGATCCTCCACCATCTTCCGGCTCCCCGCCTCCTGCATCACTGGCTCCACCATCCGTGACACCACCTGCAGGTTCTTCTCCAACATCTCCATCAGCTAAACCACCTAACAGTTCTCCTTCATCACCATCTCCATCAGCGTCGGTAGGCCCTCCTTCGGTGACACCATCTAAACATGCATCATCACCTGCTGAATCTCCTCCCCCTAACTTTTCTGGCGGTACGACTCCTAAGCTACCTGATCTTCCTCCTCCCTTAACCTCTTCCATTACTCCTCCAGGCAGTATACCTAGTCCAAATAAACGAGGTCCCAACACACCATCGGTTCCTGGTTCGGGACAGGGAGATGGTGGTCTGAAGACTGGACCTGCTGTGGCTATTGGATTAGTGGTGGCTCTCGTGGTACTTAGCATAGCAGGACTGGCTGTGTGCTTTCTGAGGAAGCGCAAGAAATCGGTTGCTGGATGTAGTGCAGGGTTTGTCAGGCCTTCATCATTTACATCTTCAATAATGTCGGGTAATGCTTAGAGCCTCTTTAGATTTTAGATTCTGATCATCTTATTGTTTGTTTTAACGCCAATTGTCATGTTGGTTTTGGAGTTTGAAAACTTTACTAATTGCCTTAAATTGTATTCTTTGTTTTTGGGGTTTATGAAATATATACCTTTGGAAGTTGCTAAAATTTCATGAATAAACCACCAAGGAACGCTGATGCCATTTTGTCAATTTTCGTGACCTTACTTAATTTTGCTTAACAGATTCACCACTTCCATTGTCCCCATCAGCTCCTTGTGTACATCTTCACAAGTCTCGTAGCATTGAGACGATCAACTCACCACCTGAAACAGCAATATCTAGTACAACACCATGGTTTTTGTACAAAGAGCTATACGATATAACCAATGGCTTTGCACCTCAAAATATACTAGGTGAGGGTGGGTTTGGTTCTGTTTTCAAAGGATGCTTAGCTGATGGAAGAGAAGTTGCTGTGAAGCAATTAAAAGTTGGACGTGGACAGGGGGAGCATGAGTTTAAAGCTGAAGTTGAGATCATCAGTCGTGTGCACCATCGCCATTTGGTTTCTCTTGTTGGGTACTGCATATCAGACAACCAGAGATTGCTTGTATATGATTATGTGCCTAATGGAACACTTGAATCTCATCTTCATGGTACAGCTAACGCTTGTCTATTCAAAGTACTATCATTGTTTATAATAAAAAAGGATCAATTTAAATATGTTATGCATTCATTTTGATACTAAATCTGCATTTTCAGGGAAAAGAAAGCCAGCAATGGATTGGGCCACCAGGGTAAAGGTTGCTGCTGGTGCAGCTCATGGCATCGCATACCTGCATGAGGATTGTAATAATATATACTGATACTTACCAGCAACATATTTATATCTATTTAACTTGTCAACTATATATTATTTAATGTTTGTTGTTGTGATTCTAACCAGGTCATCCCCGGATAATTCATAGAGATATAAAGTCTTCCAACATCCTGTTGAACAATAATTTTGAAGCTCAGGTTATCCTCATTATAAGACATCTTGTTTGGAGTAAAAAAGATCTCGATCCTTCTATTATAATTATTAGTAGTGTCACTGCTAACTTGTTATTATGCACCAGGTTTCTGATTTTGGGCTTGCAAGGTTAGCTATGGATGCTTGTACACATGTTACTACTCGTGTAATAGGGACGTTTGGGTAGGTGATCATGTCATTGTTGCAAACCTTTGACCAGAAAGCTTTTGGAATTAATTGGTTTCTTGTGGTTCTTTCATCTTTTGGCATAAACAGCCTGACATCATTTTGTACCTCAGATATTTGGATCCAGAGTATGCATCAAGTGGCAGGTTGACTGAAAAATCTGATGTTTTCTCTTTCGGGGTAGTGCTTTTGGAACTTATTACTGGACGAAAGCCTGTTGACAGCACAAGGCCTATGGGTGATGAAAGCCTTGTTGAGTGGGTAAGTCTTAAAATTTTCCATGTCCAACCTTTTTTTTCATGTTATCATCATGTTATTGGAATAACTTAAACATATATATCTTGTGACAAAGACTAATTGTCAACATTCATTAGAAATCTGATATGTATGTGCTAGTTGAAATAATCATACACTTATTGCACGACTTTGGTTTCTGAGCTTATGTAGATTGTCAACATTCATTAGAAATCTGATATATAGGCAGCCAGAGTCCTAGTTTTTCTCACATTTACTGGATCATATTGAAGTATACGATAAACTAAAGAGTGGCTCAATGCATGAGGTTTCTGCCTATGTAGGTCCGAAGATGGCATGTGCCATATTTCGCAAAACATGCCATGGCATTCTTTCAGATGTTAAGGTCCTAAAGATCACTTTATTCACTAAAGTCTTGCCTGTGATCCGCACTGGGATACCCTTTTTCTTTGGGTACCTGTTTCATAGTTGAAGTGTTCGTTTTTGCTTTCATTATAAATATTTCATGGTATAGGTGCTTAACCTGATTCCCCTGTACACTAGAAGCTTCTGATTCAAAATTTAAGGCATCTTTTTGTCTTTAGTCCCACCAAAAAGTTTCCTGAAATTTGCCTCCTGTTTATCTTATTTGAATTTCAAGTGCAAATTTTTAAATGTTGCCAGCAGGCAAAGGTTCCAACTTTGTAGTCTTCAACCTGTAGATTAAGCAGTTGCTCCATGCTTACAAACTTTGACACCTCAGGGATTAGTTAATGTTGAGTAATAACTATATTAAACTTTATGTAATATAAACTTTCAAAGGTTTGAATCTCTGGCCTTTGACTTGGTAGAGATTAGTCAATTATAGTGTCTGTATCCTTCATGCGATGATGCTTATTGAAGAGGATGTCTGACAACCTGTTATATGCTTGAGATCTGTTATTTAATTGTTAAGATCTACATCAGCCAAGAGGGATCCGTCCACTTTGAAACTAAAAATGGACCTTGATAGCATTATTTATTATTTGTTAGTATTATATTATGCAAAATTAGGTTGAATCTGATTGACTATAATTACTAGTACAGCAAAGACTTGCACAAATGCCTGCCCTGAATCTCTAGTGCCAGAAAAAAGAATTCTGCTGGCAAGCAGAATTGCCCGGAGCATTGTTGTCATTGCTACTGTGGATTACATAGACTTTGTTACATGATTCTCTAAGATATCTCTTCTTTTATCTTGGTTCCAAAATATAGTTATCTGCTTGGTGAACTGCTAATGAAATTGCAGGCACGACCATTGCTTTCCCGTGCACTCGAAACCGGAGAATTTGGGGAATTACCTGACCCTGGACTTGAAAAGAACTATAATGAAGCTGAAATGTTCCGAATGATTGAAGCAGCGGCAGCATGTACCCGTCATTCGGCAGCAATGAGGCCTCAAATGGGAAAGGTTATAATCAAACACACTAAACCAACATTTAGAAGGAATATATCACAACACATGTTAAATCATTCTTGCTTCAGGTGGTCAGAGTTCTTGATTACCTTGCTGACATTGATCTTAGCAATGGTGTCATACCGGGACAAAGCAAAGTTTTCCATGTAGCTCATTCAGCAGATGTCAGGATTTTTCAGCAATTGGTATTTGGCCGCCATGATTCGAGTTCTGAGTACAGCCAGTACAATTGGTGCTGTCAGACCGACGTGTAAACAGGTCATGTATGGGCCTTGCCATTGTGTATACACTTTCTTTCTGTATAGTCATATTTCTGAATCCATATTGGACTTGAGTCCTTAATTCTTTGGAGACATTTGAAGTTTGGTTTACCTTTTCTTTCCTACCACTACAAACATACATGGGAAAACGATTAGGGTACACTGAAGTAGATTTCTATATGATGACAAATATTGACTTACTTTAGAATAACAAAATTATCAGCAGATTTAGGAGGCTGATCTGGTGTCGTTTGACTTAATACTGATTGACATAAAAGTGAGGGTCAAGATTTAATTATATTATTTGCGAAGAGTTCCTCCTAACATAACAAAAAAAAAACCCACAAAATGAACAGATTCACTCAAAAAATATTGCATCTAAGAGATTCTCTTTTCACCATATCCGAAGCAGCTTTCAGTTAGATTCCTTGGTCCTTCACATCTTACATTGAACCATTTCTCCTAAATAGCATTACCCTTGTCATGGCAGCTAAGTTGGGTTGTTCCCGAAAGTGTACGGAACTAGTGTTTTTCTTTTTGTATGTAAGTTATCATTTTGTCACAATTAGGTATCATTGAATTGTTATTTTGTTCTTATTTCACATGAAAAGCAGCAAATCATGTTCCTTCATGTGAATGTTGATGCTTCTGATACCCAAATAATTGAAGACATGATGTGATGTGCTTGAGGCAAGAAGTGGTAGTTTCTGGAGTAAAGTTTGGTTATGCTAGGGTTGCTGAAGAGGTTCGATTATCTTTTCATCCTTGTTCAAATCAGTCTATTATGCTCATGCATCCTACTTGCAGTTGTTAGATAAATTGAATTCATATCAGTTGTTGGATTTAACTGCTTATTCTCCCAAATTTAACTTCACAAAGTAAACGGATCAGGAAGCTACATGTTCGTCTATATAGAGAGAATTTAGACATCATGATATTATCATAGGGTCGGTATCAATATGAAACATCTTTTCCCCGGTGGATCTTTTTCATTGCTTCAGGTTGATGTTTCTAAATTTCTTCAGCTCATGCCGATCAATATCTTCAAGAGAAAGAAATGGACCAACCACTAAACTGTCTCCAGAGAACATCACTCTCGGTTCAACACACAAAATGCCGCTCTGTTTTGTATGTTCCCTTGAGTTGGAACAACATATTGCTGTTCCAGATTCATTATAAGTTCTCAAAGATAGTTGGCATTCACCTGTTGCTTCCTTCTGTGAGATAAATAGACCCAGTCTCTGCTTATCATATATTGTTCCTTGCGTAGTGAAGGCTAACATTTGTACCCTACAGAACTGCTTGCGGTTGGACCACTCATGGCAGAGTTTATCAAGGTAAGTTCAGTTGTAATGTATGAAATGCTTGCTGTAGAGGTGGTGTTTCTTCCCCCCAAGCAGTTGACTCTGGTGCTGATATCTTTGGGAAAGAAAAAAAGGACACTATGCAAGCCCTTTGTCATGTGTTGTTTAATTTTTGGCATGTTGGGACTTGGGAACTGATGCTGGTAATTATCTAGTCTCAAAATACCAAGGACAAATTGAAACCAAAAATGACAGAGGTAGTATTCACTGTACTCTTTCAGATGTTCATAACTCCAGACTAAGGATGTTTGCAGTTCTGTTTCAGCTAACATTACATGGAGTTTACTGGTTCGAGCTACAGTCTCTGTCTCTGTGAGAAGATAAGATGGCATCGATTGCCTCCTTCACTTGAGCAGTATCAGGTGCTTTCCCTCCTTGTGCAGGCCAGAACTCATCGGTTGCCAAAACCTGCACAGCCATCAGAACACTTGTCATCCATCACTATGACTCAGAAAAAGCTCCAATTTTAAGGAAAGTGGATTACCTTCACTTGCAACTGAAGGAACTTCACATAGTTGATGGCCTTCTCAAGCATCGTAACCAAGTCAACCTACAACATATCGGTCAACACGGTTAGGATATGATTGGCAGAATCAAATGTGGCTAAGCTGTTTGATATAGTGCACACCTTTGCTCCATTGGGCACAAGATCTTGGAGAGTTCTAAGGCGCTCGCTTATGCGCTCCCTCCGGTTCTGCAACAACGAAGGATCAGTCAGAAGAAGAAGAGGATTTTACTTGGGGGTCTCAAGAGATCTAAAGGTAGCTGTGCACACCTTTGCTGCGAGAGTCTGGGGATCCTTGGATGGACTCGACTTCTCCTTGATCGTTCGAGCATTACCGCATCGCTTCTTCGGACTTGGCACATCACCTTCCTGCGTTATTGGCATTGACCTACTTCTCTTTTGGATTTCAACCTCTCTCACAGGGCTGCATATAGAACCGTAGGCACTTATCATCTCCGAGCAGATTCGGCCGTCAGCCAGCCATGAGTCAGCGATGCCGGTACACGTCACGCCGTCACCTTGCTCGAAGTCCAGCAACGAGGAGTTGGAGCCGCACCAGCCGCCGGGGGATCCCCTGAAGTCGAGGACGGACAGCGCTTCTTCCAAAGAACAAGGATTCGCCACGCCCAACGCGTGACTGCTACTAAATGGGTAGATGGGATCTCCTTCGAATAGCTCGTTCAGAGAAAGCTGGGGAGAAGCTGCCCATCCCCCATGGATTAATGCATGGGACGACGACCAGCCTTGTGGGATCCGACCATTGGCGAGGGCCATGCAAACCAGAAGACCTACGTGCGCAAGCAAGAGCAAGTGACCACAGAATCCTTGTGGGAGGTGGAGGTGGTGTTCTTAAAGCATGCAATGGCCCAGCACGTTCCGCTACCCTCCTTTATAAGCAAAGATCCAAATGGGGGGGGGGGGGGGGGGGGGGGCGAGTGCATTAAATTCTAGGTGATTATTGTGAGGTGTTTTGAAGCACTTCCAAGCTTTTGTTCTGCAAATGGTGCTGTTAACTGATCTGGTCACATGGAAGCATGGAGGAGAGGAGGAGAGGAGGAGTGGAAAATGCATCTCAAGAATCGCCGCAGATCTCGCACTCGCACGCCTTGGATTCCTGTACTATCGCTGATAGAGATCACCACCTCATCATAGCAGGAGTTGAATTCTGGACGAGGCAGCGAAGGAGCTTTAAATGCCAGCGTTGTTAATTGGCTCATCGCTTCAATTATATGAAAGAAGAGTTCAAGGTGCACGCTTCTGAATAAACTATGTGTTACCTTATAACTCTCTCTCTCTCTCTCTCTCGCATTAGGTTTAATCTATAGCTTTCTTTGGGTAGGTCTTCTAATTCCTCAACCTACACACTTGTAAGCATATCTGATGAGTCACATCCTAAGTTGAAACAACTGATCACAATAATCCCAATGTATGAGAAGGTGGAGAGATTTGTCACCCACTTCCAAGTCCCAAAGCATTCTAAATTAAATTGAGTGGTTGTTATCATCATCTCTGAGTATTTAATTGGTTCAGAGTCATGGATTCTGCAGGAATGAGGATCCAAGGCAAATCAAGATCAAGATCACACAGCATCTCCATTGTTTACCAGGTAAACTGTTTGAAGAATTGTCAGATACTTGCATTTATGGAGGTTTTAACAAAGTCAACCTGTAATTGCTGCCTCAATTAAATGCAAGTTAGAAAACCAAGCAGCTAATATACCAAATTATTGGGGGAAAAAATGGCTGACTTTGGTGGAACAAAGATTTTATAGTTGTATGACTACTTTTTAAACATTATCAGCAACTGTAAGATCTAAAGCATTTAATGAATTCAAGAGAGTAGACATTCCAAGCACCTCACATTAGCCATGTGGAGTACTTGTTTAAGTTGGAGAGCTTTTCCTTACAATTACGGCCCCTTGTCATTATTGGAGTGTTTGTGACATCTCTATTAATGTTTTACTTTATTTTGTTGTTGCCTAACTTCATGATATAATAATCTGACAAGACAATTGCTCATTGAACTCATTAATCATACACCAGCCTGGAAGATACAACACTTGGCTTCTTGTATTAGATGCTGGTGAGATTAAATTTGTAACATCTTATTTTTATTTTCGTTCATATTATATATATGTCTGAGTCGAATAGGATGTTTTTTTTTTTTACTTATACTGTTAATTATAACATAGTGAAAAAATAAGTAAATTTGAAAGATTAATATCTTTCAAAATTTTCCTATACAAATTGATGTTTAACATCTTATAAACTTATACTCTCAACTCATATATGCATTTTCTATTCAAACTTATATACAAAAGGAGATACTCATAAGCCATCATCTATATCTGCTTTGGCATTGGTTTGTACTTCTCATATGGATAGATAAACAGTGACTTTACCTATAAAACAAGATATATGATGATAACTTAGTAAACATAAGCATTTATAATTTCATTGATGTAAACATGTATCATGTCGTATATATAATCTTTCAAAATCAAATGCATTAAATGTTTCACTGCAAATTCACCTTTAAATCATCACTCTTGTAATCTCATAGCATACATGATGTATAATCAAGAGGTAAAACTTTGATTCATAGTAAGCCATAATAAGCGGTCGTAGCAATTGCAATATAAAATCATAATTAAACATCCATGATCTCCTATGTATGTATCATCACATATACGTATGTGTTTTCCACACTGCACATTAAATATACCAATGCATAAATACTTCATAGCAATTGTCAATTGAAATATGCATAATAAAAAGATAAATTACTGATTTAATCAGAACACATGTGCAAGAATAATTTATAATATATGCCATAGGAAATTATAGTACATCAATGAACTTTCCCATTACATTTCATCATAGATATGTGCATTCCTACATGGATCCAAAGATCAAACAACCGGTCTTTCAAATGCCATGCATTTGATGGCACATCCATCAACTGGAAAATAGGTCCTGGAAATTGTTCCTGTTATCTATTTCTCGAGGATTGAGTAGTTCTCACACTCTAATAAAGAGTAACACATAGTGAAAGGAATAGTTTAAGAAGGTTAAAGAACAAAGGTAGAATAGTATTATTGTACTCGTGATTTCTGATGGTTATCAGCATTATCACAACCATTTGATTGGATAAGGCAACCATTATCTCTATAATCATCATCTTCTTCTGAAATCCTATTGAGTCTGCATCATGTTGTAGCTTCTTTGGTTGTCTTCTTATGATGTTGCTCTGGAGAATCAATGAAGTACTTGGATATCAGTTGGGTATGAAGAACCTAAAGACAAAGATGAGGAGTGAATTGTCATTTTTTATGAGCAGTTTACTGTAGACGAATCACAAACAAATTGGCAAAGATGATCAATGGATGGATTGTTATCAGCACTATACTCTTGACTGTATTCAGGGAAAGGAGCTCAATTGACTCTTCACATCTCAGCCAGACATGTCAAACTAAACATGAACAGTCGTACGAAATGATGAAGTCGTCATTTTTATTGCAACAACAGACTGAAACTTTAACCTTCAATCTATGTATCAACTAACACAACTGTAGAATCATCCACACACAACTGTCGACACTTCACCAGTCACCCGATACCATCAGTGGCCTGGACTGGCATGATCATGCTATCTTCTTTCTCACTCAATCTTCCAATCTAATCAGAACAAAGAACAACACAAAAGAACAAACAAAAGAAAGCAGACAATCATTTTGAATGGACTCCGGAAGGACGACATCCGACGGGCAGCTCTTTCGGTGTGCACAGGACAGCCCTCTGCTGCAAATGCCTCAAGCTCTGCTCCATGCTAATCTGAACCATCTCAGCCAACATCTTCTTTGCCTTTCCAGCCCGATCATCGCCATCGATCCTGGAAACAATATCACTAACGATGTTCTGAAAAGCATCTGCCTGTATGCCCGATCTTCGTTGCGAAGTGTTCCGTAGCAGATCAAGAAGTTGATGAGCTTTTGCTTGAGATGTTGGTGTGCCCTGAATGGTGAGTTCAAGAAGACCCGGAATAGCACCTTCTTTAAGGATAATGTCTCTGTATCTGGAATAATCACTCTCGCACATTGTTAGAAGGGCTCCCACAGCGTGCTCCCTACTAGAAGGAGCCCCTCCCTCGAGTACTTCTACCACTGTCAGCACTCCACCTTCCTCGAACGTCAAAGCGGCTCTTCCTTCCTCAAAGCCCATCAGTAACTCAAGAAGCGCACAACACTTCTCATGAGTTCTGGATGACTTCTTGCAGCTCCTCAGTAACTTGATAACAGCAGGTATTGGTTGGAGAGAGATGAGAGTGTTCAAGTTGTTTGGAATTGTAGAGAGATTATACAGAGCCATCATAGCGTCGATCCTGGCTTGCTGGTTTCCATCTTTCAGGATTTCGACGAGGAGAGGGATGGCACCAGAGGCACTGATCTTAGGCTTGTTGACAGAAGTGGCGGAAAGGGTCAGAACAGATGCAGTAGCATACTCTTGTAAGCAAGAATTTGTTGATTCCAGGAAATAAATGAGTGGCTCGAGTGCTCCAGCATCGACAATCTTGATTTTATTTCTGTCCTCAAAATTAGAAATATATTCAGTAAAACTTCCAGATGATGATAGCATAAATGCATCAACAATCAGTAATCACTCCGTTATATGAGGAACACTCCCAACAGGAAGAAACTACCGGATCTATGCACCAGAACGACAACAAGAACATCCTAAATCTTGCAATTTGTTCAAGTCATTAATAAAAGAAAAGCTACTTAAGATGATGAGAATCAATGGTTTCAGAAGGAACTTCTCGCTTTTACGATACATCTCATCATCATAGCGTTGGGCCCTTCCGGTACAACCTGTCTTTGGGATTAAGCAAAGGTCAATGTCTCGAACCTGAATTCCTTTTGTCCACCCTTTCTAATTTTTCACCTACCATGTTACCTGTATATGGTCTTTGTGAAAGCTACACTGACATTTTCCTACACTGCATCGTTAATTATCTCACGTTTTCGTCCCTGTGAAAGTCCATGATTCTTCATCTGGTTTGTGGGTAAGGGTTTAAATCTACGTAAGTCTTTCTCCCTTTTGCATGTTTTATTTCTGAAATGACCGACATGGATGCAGCATCATTGATGATAGATACTAAGATTTACAAGGTGAAACTACAATGCATATGCCTATGAAATTGATCGAGTGGATTTTAATATGAGAACTATTTGAGCCAGACAACAGAGCTGAATGCCGATGCCATTCATTGTTTCTAATAAAGCAACGATGAAGTCGTAGTTGCAAGTCTCCAAAGAGCTGCTGAGAAGCAGCTGGTCATAAATGTTGTTGCAGATTTTACATAAACTAAATTGCTCCACCTTCTGATAGCCAAGAGAAGAGTGTGTATATGGTCAGTGAAATTTTGGACATCCAAAGCTATTAAGAAACCCAATCACCGATATGAAAAAGTTCATTGACAGGGCCACATCTTTTTCATGCCAGACTGAATCAAACAGGGGAAACTAAAACCAAAAGAAAAAGGAGAGAAGTTGAATGTCACAGCCTAGAAAAGAAACTACCATTGTTTTTCATTGAATATACATGCTTTTCGAAGTCTATGCAGATCCAAAGTACAATATCCAATCTGATAAAAAGAATGAAACATTCCTAATTCGACTAAGGATGAAATCAAGAAGAAACAAATGACAGAAGCAGGATTGGAAAAGAACTGATCAGCCACTCAGTCGAGTCGCAAATAGAATCAACCATTAGTCTGATAGACAGACAGCCAATGAAAGAAATAAATGAAGAGTATTACATACATCCAGGAATCCTCATATGGACTAATAATTACTCGATTACTTTGTCAAGTTACACCGAAAGAGAACATATCATAAAAAATCCTTCGGCCTTTCACTTTTAAGAGAGAAAAGGTTGATTAACTTGTACATTAAAGACGAGAGTACTGTGACACAAACACATAGCATATCTTCTCTCTCTCAATCTTTCACAAGGAAGTGAAATCAATTAGAAACCATAAGATAATTCATGCGGGAAACGGTGTTGCACGCAAAAAATGCAATCTTTATGACCCGTGAGAAGCAAAGATCGTACCTTTCGTCCCTGACGGCAAGATTGAGGAGTCCGAGCATGGCGGCCTCGCCAGACTCGGGGCTTCCATACCTAAGCATCGAAACGAGGGGCTCAATTGACTCGGAGAGACACCGCCGGTGCTTCGCGGACGTCTTCGTCAGCCGCCGGATCTCTCTAGCCGCCTGGATCCTGTCATCCTCGTCCTCCGACCTGATCCGCTCCATGATTCCCTGCACCAACACCGCGACCCTGCCTCCTCCGCTCAAATCGCTCGAGTCCTCGCTGGGGATCTGAATCTCGGACGACGCCATCCCAGTCCCCTCCGGCTCCCTCCTTCCCTCCCTCCCTCTACCTGAGCGGTGAGAAGGAGAACAGCGAGCTGGGGAGCTTTTAAAGGACATAACGGCGGGGCGCGACGGCAACAACATAACGTTATCGCGACGTTAATTATACTTAAGGACGTATTACATGAAGTGTCGGTGGCAGACCGTTGAGTTAGGCCAGCGACTCGTGGGTCCCTTAGAAGCCGTAGGACCGGAATCAGACGGTCAATCTCTCTCCCCGTATCTTGATGGGGGACGGTCTACCGGATTCGGATCCAACACGTCATCCAAATCCCGTGGTCTTGCGGGCAGCCGTACGTAAGACACTTAAAAATGTGGGGGCCATATTAATATCATGAGGACCAATGTACCACCGCAATGCAATGGCATAATCCAAAACAAATCAACAATTCTTCTAGAGTTTTCCATCAAAATCATTTAATTACATTTTTCTTGGGCGAACCCATCTAAAACGGACGTTAAAAGGGCATCCGAGGAAGCCATGCCTTTGCGTCCAACAGTCGAACAATGCATGTTCCGCGCACACACATATAATATCATGTTTGCTTGGCACCTAAATATGCTCCCCCGCTTCGTCATCATCATCATCAGCAGCAGCACGTGGGCGACCATTTCCGACCCAATGTGGTGATCTCAATCGCTGGGCTCCACTTGCGACTGGTTTAGGTCCGGTTTGGATGATGGGACGCACATGGATCCACATCAGGTGGGACCATCATGAGGAAGCTAATCATTCATTTTAATTGGTCTACGTTCAATTGATCAACATTTCTTCGTGCACAACAGTGAGCTGCAGCCCACTTATCATACATATACTCCAAGAATGAACCTTGGTCAGCTTCCTTTGTTCGGTGAAGACCTAATTAGTTGCCTTGTGTCAATGCCATAGTCACAAGGTTTCAGCAGCAACCCACCTTATCACAACTGACTGTACTGCTCATGAGCCGGACTAAGAACAGTATCAGTTCTCTGTCGATAAACTTAGAGAGAGGCTGTCGTCAAGGTAAGAACAGCATCGGTTCTGTTTGGGTGTCTTCCTCGTTGAGCATTGAAAGGACAAGTACGTCAAGAGCCTTGAGGGGATGAACTCCTGCTTTGCATAAAGCCAGTTTGGATATGGTGGGCTGCCTAACCCTCTACGATCTTAAATATCATACAGGGTTAGCTGCCGCACTTTGGATAACGTGTGCATGTCTCCAAACCAGAGAACCAAGTCCAAGAGAGCACCGTGAAGACAACGCAAACTTGGATGTTGAACACCTTCATGCATGCATGATGTGCATTATTTTCGGGACTATGTCACGCAACATTGATATCTCCCGACATGATCATATGACTTGACGTCTCCTTGAATCCGCAGGGGTCGGTCTTTGGGGCATTTAGAATCAAGCCTCATCACATTCTGTTGGACTAATGATTCAGATCTTGTTCCTCCAAGACAATGGCAATGCAGATGACAGAGGAAGAGGAGGAAATGGGAAGAGAGTGCATAAAATGGGGCGTCAAACGGCAGTTCGGATGCTGATGGGGAGCCTGCAGTATTTGCAGAAACCTGCTCGACCATTTGACTCCTAAATTGATCCTGGCAATCAGCCTGAAGAGCAGATTAAAAGGATGCATTCCACACTCTCTTCGATCAAATCTATTGATTTAAATAGAAGATTAAAATGTTTCAAGCAAATGATCAAAGGTCAATAATTCCTCGTCAACATAGCAAACTTTATTCAATATCATGACCTGGAATTGGTCCGTTCAAACTCTTGACTTTGGAACAGGACCACCATATAATTAGCTGCAGTCGGGGTGAAGACGTGCCTGCCATCTTCGAAGTACACAATGAAGAAAGCCACCAATTCATCGGGCTATCTCCTTCTGTTGGTCTTCTTGGTGCTTATGGCTGTTAGAACTCTTTCCATTCGATATCCTGCACAGGCCTTCCTGGAGGAGAATGTTTACAAAGGTGAGTTTTTGCAATTTTCTAGTTTGCAGCGTATGATATATAAGAAAACCATGAGCATTTGCAGATCATCTTGAGCAATATATGATGATTTCTGTTGTGTTCATTTTTACCTTCATCTCAGGGAGGACTAACGTTATCTTCAACAAAAATGCCGTCGTATTAAGAGGTGGGGGGGTTTCTCCCCCTTCTCCGGCTCATAATATCCAGAGAGGGCCACAGACTCCTGCACCATGAACTGAGCTCCTTGTATTCTCTGTTCTTCATTCTGCATGATGTTTGCAAACTATGTCATATAAATCTGTGTATAAGACTCTCTGGAATGTCTCAACGTGTCACTATGCAATTTGCGATAGCCAGAATCATGTTCATGAGCAGCGACACTTGTGATGCTATTTGCGTTAATGTTTATTACGATTATTCTTGACTCGAGATTAACGTTTTCGATGACAGCGGCAGATGATAAATAAATACAAAAGTCATGTCGTTTAGGAACTCAGATGAGAGAGATTATATGTAATGTGTACATGGCAGACATCATCTTTGTGTTGATCTCAGCCCCAACCAGAGGTGTGACATGACTGATGAGAGATCGACCTGAAGGAAGAAGAAGAAGAAGAAGAAGAAACGCCTTCATTCTGCAGCTACTGCATCATATGCTCGAGCGCTTTCCACAGGACATCTCTGAACCTGCTGACGTCGAGCTTCACATTCTGGTTCTCCATGAACGTAGACCTCACGACGTGAAACCCACGTTTGTGGAAGGACATGGGATCCGTGAAAGCAGGGTGGTCTTTCGGGTACTGCTCCGAAAGAGTACTCTCTTCTATGGATATACTGTACTGTACGTAGTTGAGACCCATCTCCTTGGCAGGGTTCCCGAAATCTAGCACGGCAAGCCATTCCAATCCACCCCATGGAACTATCTGTATCACCGTGGCATTCAGCGGCAGGAACACAAAGTTGGTGAGTCCTGCGCCGTGCACCCCCATCATCACGTCGCAGGAGTTCACGATCTGCGCGAACCGAGCTAAGTTGGTCCCCGCATCAGCTTCGCCGACCACCACCTCGTACCCCAACTCCTCCGCCGCTGCCACTATCTCGTCGACGTTTGTGAAGGCTCGCGATCGCTTCCTCGCGATGATCAGTAGCCTCGGCTTCCTGGCGGAGAGATCCTCGATGCAGTTCAATGTCTCTCGGCCAACAGAGAAGACGCGCCTCATGAATTTGGTGAAGTCGATCATGGTATAGCCATTAGGAGCTCTGGCAGGGTCGATGTGGAACTCCTTGTGGGCGCGGAGGCCAACGATTACCTGCTTGAAACAATGCACTTCCTCGTCCCTGTCGTGGTCGATCACCGGGTAATTGGACAGCCGCTGAAGCACGGGAAGGTACTTGGCGATCCACCATCTCTTGAAGTCGGTCACCACGAACCGGACCTCCCCATCAAATTGGCGTGCGGTCAGGAAGAGAGGAACCAGCAGGTCGGTGAAGTCATGGAAGAGGTTGCCGGTGTATCCCCCGACGGAGAAGACGATAGCCGGGACATCGTGGTGGAAGGTGCACTTGGGGGATTCACTGCTTGCTTTGACCGTAAGTTCCCTGACGCCGGCGAGACAGGCCTCGTCTCCCTTGCGAGGATAAGGATGAACTCGCCAAACCTCTTTCGGCTCTGCGTTGGATGGTTCCATGAATATGACAGACGAAGAGTTCCCGGGAATCCTGATATCTCCATACATTTCACAGACATCCACTCGTTGGTCTGAAACATCACACAGTGGCTTCCTCTCTGGAATCTGAATTGTACCTGTTAGTTCATGGATGCTTGCTTCTTCCTTCGGAATTGACTCAACAACAATGGCATTCTCTTCTCTCTGGAAACTCTTCTCTTTCTCAATGTTGCTCTCTGCTACATGTGGTACTCGTTTCTCTTCTTTCTCTACCTCACCTTCATCCCACGATTAGAGATTAGAAAGCTTTCATCAAATAGCTACGAAAATAAGGTAAGCAGAGGAACAAGAAGATTACCTAATGCCTGAGAATTTAGTGCATCTTCCTCTTCAGAAAGAGCTGAATGAATCCCCTGTATCCCATTATTATCGCCGTTCACCACATCGTCACCTAAAGGAAGAGATCGACAAAACCAAAATTTCCCAGTTTTCAGGCAATCAAAGCTAAGCGGAAGCTCAAAAGAGCATTCACAACACGCATCAAAGTTAAAAGGATCCGAGATTAGTAGCCTACCCGACTGCGGAGGTGGCAACCATGTCCTAAAACCGGCTGCAAACTCAAGAACAAGGATTTAGCCATGGAGCATAAACAAAAGAAAGAGATCGAAGTAGCTTACAGTGGGAATGAACAGGTGTTTGAGGTTTAGACGCCACCAAGAAGGCCATCGTGACTACGAAGCATCCAGCCATGAGCACCACGAACCTGAATCTTCGCGAATGGTTGACATTCCGAACCAGCTTCAGTTTGGAACCCATCTTCACCTGCTGCGAAGAGAAGAAGAGAGACCAAGGGAAGTGCTCGTTAACATGCAGCTTCCTTCTCTTCTGCTAGCTTCAGGTGACGAGTTTGGTCGTTGCCTTCCTTCTGCCACCCTCATGGCACAAATTTGGACTACGCCTCGGAAAATGAGTCATTTATGAGGCAAGTATAATGGGGTGATTCATTGAGTCGTATTAACAACCGAGTTATTCCTTTCTTCTTCCACATCTGGGTCAGCCTGCTACAGGAATGATGAATGGATCCCCACAGCCTTGTGGTAAGAGATGAATTCTGGTCCAGGGTAGCTGTAACTTTCTTTCTGAGGAAATCAAGAAAGCAAAAGAACAGTAGAAAAAGAGAGAGATTCATGATACTCTTTTACCCCATTCACCTCATCACATGATTCCCATACCTTCTGACGAGGGGTTAGAAGACAGAGGTCGAAATGTTCCAACCAAGGAAAAATTATTAGGAAAAAGAAGGCAACACAGAAGGTAGAATCTTCACAGCTTTTACTGGCATGCTCACCATCACAGGTTATGCAATAGAACAAGCAAATACTATTGAGATGCCCCTACCTACTTCTCAGTGCCTTGTTCTAGCTTTAATCCGACAGCATCACCATTTCACGTGAACCATGCATCGAGAAATAATCAATCCCTTCTGCACTGTCTCTGTTATCTATATGTACAAACACCTGTGTTGAACGGATAAAACAAATAGAATTTGTTTGATCCATTTGAAGAGCTCTCTGCTTCACGTATCTCTACCCAATGGGAGGAGCTGTTCTTCGTCGGGGAGAGAACAGAGACTCCGTATACATAGTTGAGTCTCGTGAGCTTGTCCTTGCAGGCTGGATCATTCAGTCAAAGGTGAGGAGAATAACAACTATCAATTCTTGAGAGTTGGATGGCTTTCTAAGAAATTAGCATAATACCTGTTGGATGGATTTCTAAAAGCCAATGCCACATTCTTCGGCGTTAATCTCGAAACCCCACTTCTGCAGAAGGAAGCAGCCATCATTGGCCATCGAAGTGCACAGGCCACGGCTGACGAAAAGGTCTGAAGGGCATGATGAGCTGAATCTTTTAAGAAAAAGCTATCCAAAGGTGCCATCGAACATCTGAGAGCCACTAAATCTTGTCGAGTGGATGCCCAGGGATTTTTAGATAATGAATTGAAACTAGGAGCATGAAACAGAGAGAATACAAGTCATACTAATGCATGTTTACTCAATCTTCAGGAAAAACTCGCTGAGAAGATCGATCAGATCATGGCAAATAACATCCCACGCCACATCGCAAAACTCCATCGGCATTCACTTGTCCATGAACAGGGAAACCTTTAAATCGGGCCAAATCATGGTAGTGCGACTTGTTTGGGCTCCTCCCACTTGTCTATTGTGAACTCCAGAGGTAGGAGTTTACTGCTACTAGAGCTGCAGGTAAGCAAATTCTGAAGGTATTAGGTGGTGTTCTGCAACAACACACTCTCTCTCTCTCTCTCTCTTCTAAGCTGTCATATTTAGTATATACAAGTAGAACCTACAGCCAAGATGAATGAAACCGTACAAGATGAGCACTTCAACAAAACCAACTGCAGCTCTGCAAAACTGTTGAGGCTTTATTTGGAGAAAAATTATGGGATTAGCAACCCATTTATTCTATATGAGATGCTTCCTGGATGATAAATCCCATATTTCTTTTGTAAGTTTGATTTCCACAAATAGATTCCATGTTTAAATGTTCATGAAAGTGTTCCATCCCTAAATTTTTGGGAAGACAAATTAAATAAAGCACATCTAACCAAAAAACCATGTTTTGATGCAACTCCAAACAAAGTAAAAGATTACAGAAAACATATTCATTTATCCTGTGATTAATGAAGGGGTTTCATGCTTGTTTAATCATCCAAGAAAACTTGTACTAGAGCAAGAGCAATCGGTTGAGCAATGAATCACTGGCATTTATATATTCTTTTTTTTTCTGTGAAAATACTGAAGAAACTTCATGTTTATGTAAATATATAAAAATACAAAGTTCACAATTAATTAATCAAGACAAAGAGAGCTTCAAAACCGGTTCATCTATCTACTCTTGACGAAGAAGCTCAAGGGCATGTAGTAAGGTACTGCTGAACCTCCCCATATCAAGCTTCACTCCTTGTTTGGCAAAGTATAAGTCGATCATTCGATCCCACCCATGTTTCTTGTAAGCTTCCTTCTGATCAGAAAGCACCGGATCCCCTCTAGCAAACTGCTCTGTCAGCGTGCTCTCGTCTAGACTTAAGTATACTGCATATAAGCATCTTCATGCTTATGGTAGCCAGTCCAAAGCGATCCAACTTATGCCCTCCAATCCGCCCAAAGGACAACTTGGATTACTACTGCATTGGTTGGAAGGAAGACAAGATTAGTTAGCCCAGCACCATGAACTCCCCAGGCATCACGTTAAATAAAGCACATCTAACCGACAAAAACCATGTTTTGATGCAACTCCAAACAAAGTAACAAGATTACAGAAAACATATTCATTTATCTGTGATTAATGAAGGGGTTCATGCTTGTTTAATCATCCAAGAAAACTCTGTACTAGAGCAAGAGCAATCGGTTGAGCAATGAATCACTGGCATTTATATATTCTTTTTTTTTCTGTGAAACTACTGAAGAAACTTCATGTTTATGTAAATATATAAAAATACAAAGTTCACAAATTAATTAATCAAGACAAAGAGAGCTTCAAACCGGTTCATCTATCTACTCTTGACGAAGAAGCTCAAGGGCATGTAGTAAGGTACTGCTGAACCTCCCCATATCAAGCTTCACTCCTTGTTTGGCAAAGTATAAGTCGATCATTCGATCCCACCCATGTTTCTTGTAAGCTTCCTTCTGATCAGAAAGCACCGGATCACCTCTAGCAAACTGCTCTGTCAGCGTGCTCTCGTCTAGACTTATAGTATACTGCATATAATGCATCTTCATGCTTATGGTAGCCAGTCCAAAGTCGATCCAACTTATGCCCTCCAATCCGCCCAAAGGAACAACTTGGATTACTACTGCATTGGTTGGAAGGAAGACAAGATTAGTTAGCCCAGCACCATGAACTCCCAGCATCACGTCGCATGAATTAACTATGTGTGCAAATTCAATCAAGTTAAGCTTTGCCTCTGCAACAACAGCTTCGAAGCCCATCTCTTCCACATTTCTGACTATTTCATCAACATTGGCAAATCTCCTCGTCCACTTCCTTGCAATAATTAGAATTCTAGGCTTCTTACCTTGATCTGGTCCTAGTTTAATTGCCATGTCCCTCTCCAGTGCAAAAGACTTCCTGATAAATCGTCCGAAATCAACCATTGTAAGACCATAAGGTGATTTTGAGGGGTCAATGCTCATCTCCTTGTGAAACTTAAGACCCACGATAACATGAGGATAGCATCGAACTACCTGGTCCTGGTTAAAGTCAATTATTTCATAATTAGTGAGAGATTTGAGTATCTTTTGGTACTTCTCATTCCACCATGGAAGAATCTCACTTATCAGAAACTGAACTTCGCCATTGAATTGTTGTGATGTTGTAAAGATAGTGATAAGTATATCAGTGAAGTCATGGAAGAAGTTCCCCATGTAACCACCAGTTGAGAAGACTATTGCTGGAACTGAGCTATGCACAGCACATTTAGGAGCATCACGAGTAGACAAAGTTTTCACTGACATATGTGACACGAGCCATAGCTCTGGCATCTCCCTTTCTAGGATGAGGCTTTAACTTCCATGATTCTTGTAATTTTGTAGCATTCACATTTGAGGAAGCAACAAAGAAGATGGAGGAAGAGTTTCCATGGATCCTAATGTCACCCTCCATCTCACAATAGTCATTTCTTCTGTTTGAAAAATCACAGAAAGGATTGCTTGGTAGTTTCTCCTTTTGGTAGATCGCATCTGCACAAAAATGATAAGCTTTTAAATTTTAATGAAACACGCTTAACCTAAGTTTCTATTTTTCAGGTTCCAATATAATGATGAATGTTTAGAACTGAAACATAACCTATATTTAGGGAATAGCCAATTTAGCTTTATGAATTTTTTTCTGAATAAATTGGATAATTTTCATTGTGTCCGCATTTAATTTGATAACAAGAACTTTATCTGAACTTTGTGGCCAATTTTAAAAATAAAGATGACAATCCATTTTGTTTTAATTAAGTAAATAAGAAACATAATGCCTTACAATTACAAAAATAAAATTCTTAGAGGAAAATAAAAATAATAAAAAATCTAATATTAATAGAATTAACATGTGTATAACAAATTTAAAAAAAAGGAACAACAATGACCACCAGCAATAGGATTTTCTTCATTATCCAGGAAATAGTGTAGAGTAAAGCAGTCAACATAAAATATCAAGTGTCTGTGTCCTGAGGTATGTATCACATAAGTGCAATGGTTATTAAAATGAACCCCTAGATAAAAGATGTCCTGGCTTGTTCAATGTATAGTTAACCAAAAATTTGCGACAGAAGAGTTGTGGATATGGAAACGCTCCTCTCTTTTTGTTGCCAATTGGTTAGATAAATGCTATAATTTGTCCCTTTATTATTACATTTCTGTTTCTTGTTCATCTATGAACAACTTAAGCTAGGACGCCCAAAATAAGTATTTATAAATCCAAGATACAGAGTGAACCTTTGATCCTAAGACATTTAAGCTAATGCTCATTAAATGATGGTGATTCTGACTATTCAGCAAAGAATTAATAGGTTACTGATCCTCTCTCAATATGTTGCTAATTCCAAGAATCTCAACCTGTGATCTCTTGCATCTAACCTGTGCTCTGTTTACTAGAATATTGGAATCATCGAGGACTCACAGTCCTCTCTTGTTCTTCTCCCTTTCTAATATGCTAGAACTTTATAAATCATGAAGAACAGATGGAAATGAGCCTAATATCAGACTGGGTTGCTGCTGCTTGACTCCAGCTTCTTGTCAGTGCATTCAGATAGAAAGGAAGAACGGGATCTTCAGAAATTAAAAGAAACAAAGTAAACACAAGCAGGCAAGTTGTTCATCTCAGAGAAAGAGATCTGCTTTTTCTATGTCAGATCCTTATTATTGAATTTCTTGGAGGTGTCCAGCAATTTCCCCCCTTTTCTAAGATGATTTTATTACAAGTAAATTCTTTAACCAATCGACCGATAATTATGTGCATATATCAAATTGAAGGAATGGATTCATGAATCTGAATGCAAACAGGCCGTCTTGCCCCCTCTATTCTATCACTATGTACATAGATCTTCAGCTCGTATGTCTAAGAATACTTCCTTCTTCCAGCACTCTTATGATGTCTTCAAAAATGATTCCAGAATTAAGGAAATCTCAAAAAATGGGCTTTTACCTGCTTGATGAGTGCTTGCGATCTTTGGTTCCGCCTTGGGAACAGGAGCAGCAGCTCGATTCGAACGCCAGAAACTCACTGCGGAACCAAATAAGACTGAGAAAGAGAACTCAACGACAAAACCACTGATACATCAGAAGTGCAGAGACCAAAGGAACTCACGGTTGGAGAAAGAAACAACATAGCTGGTGTACACCACAAGAAGGATCATCGACAACAGGAAGCATCCCCCAAGAAGCGCCGACCTAAGCTTCTGGGGTTCCACCCGGCTCGAACTCTTCTGCTTTGCCATCTCCGCAGTCTCTCTGGGCTTCAGATCCTGCAACTTGCCATCATTTGGGGAAGATTGGAGTTGGAGAGGGAGTCAAATTGCTCCTCCTCAATAATGGAGCTCAAGTTTTCTTGTGCTGACGCTGACGCTGCACGTATTAGTTTGGTACAACTTTTTCTAACAATGTTAATTTCGAGCTGATCAATTTGAAATCGAGCCGAGCCAAAAGGTGGCGCCGAACAAATGTAGGTCTACGGCAGGCATTTGGAATCTTGACGAGGACCGGGTCTGGTCCCACGTAGTGGATCTGACTCTATTTGTCTCGGTCAGCCAAGTTGTTGCTGGAATTTTGTCATGCGGCCTTGTTAATGATCCACCCAACAATCACAATGGTGCCACCTGTGATTTATGTTAGTAAGGTATTAGTGTTAGAATATATGACTGTATCTCATTACGTAAGATATATTATAAATTTAATTAGATTCTAATTATAATTATTAAAAAATATTTAATTATGACATATTTTTTAGAAGATAATTTTGATGAAAATGACTCTTCTAATTATTTATTTTAGATTCTTTATTTTCATTTATAAATATAGAAAATCTTTTAAAGACTAAATACATCAGATCCGATGTATACATGTGGTTCTCCTCTCTTTCTTTTTTATCCCTAATTTATCAATCATGATGATCCTCGGAGAAGACAAGTAAAGAAGATAAGGTAAGTCTAATTTTTATTGTAGATCAATATTATTGTAATTTTTGAATCGATAATAATGTCTCAATAGATCAGATAAAATTTTGTCTAAATGACATTAAAAAAATATGTATATATTGTCATTTGATTTCAATTTAATATTAAATTTTTTTATTATGATTTTTATGCTTGATTTATATTAATACTGAGTGTTTTTAAATCAAAATACTTTAGATTTATTATTTTTTATGTACGATGGTCCGATGATTCTTTTTAAAAGTTTGTTGTTGAGTATAGTATCATTGAGGGTCGCGATCTCGATCGCTAGTCCTACGACAACGGCGGTCCGTGTGCAACATCGCTGCCAACTGCCGAAGCGCCGCGGCCGCTACGGCGGCATCTGCTGGCCGCGGGCGGCTGCTCCGAGCAGCGCGTGCGCACGGCGGCAGCAGCAGGCGGCCGCGCACCTCGGTGGCCGCGCAGGCGGCAGCCACGCACCGCGGTGGCCAAGCAAGCGGCGCCGCACACTGGCGATGGCCACGCAGGCGGCGGCCATGCACGCGGCAGCCGCGCGCCTCGCTGGCCGCGTATCGCAGCGGCCACGCAGGCGACGGCCGCTGGACTTAGGGATTCCGTTTCCAAAGTTACAGTTTTACCCTTACATATCTCACTAATTTCGTTTCATATTTTTCGACAGTTCTGCCCTTCAGAAATTCTATAATTTTACTTATAGCCTATCAGTAAAATTACGGTTTTATCCGTAATAAATTGAGAATTTTTAATTTATATCCTTAATTATAAAATTGATCAATGATTTATTTTTTTTAATTGTGATTGAATATGATGATGACTATATTTTGATTGTTTGATTGGATTTAATTTTGATCAAATATAAAAAAAATTAAAATTTTGATCAATTTTGATTTGATTAATTTTTTATTTTTTTGACTTAGTTAATTGAGTTAATGTTTAGCTCAATTTTGAGCTTATCAAACTAAATAAGATTGATTGATCTAATTTAAAATTTTATGTGAAATAAAAATATATAAATTATGGTATTTTTTATAGTTTTCTCGTATGGTATTTTTTACATGTGATAATTAAACTCTAATTATTATTTTTATGCATTTGTTTAATTATTCATATGTATATTCTTAAAGATTGTAAAATTATATTTTTTTTCACATAAATATATAATATATAATTTATATTTTATTATGATTATAGTTATTATATGAGTTTTTATTTATGCATGTTAATATTTAATAATTATATTTATTATTATTAAACTATTTCGACATAAATTATATTAAAGTATACTTAGTGAATTTTATTTGTAACTTATATCTTTAAGTGTTTTCTGATTAGCTTAGGATGGTAGACTTATGAAATATAAATTATAATAAATATTTTATCATTTGTAGGATATTGATATTTTATATTAATGTATTGGTCTTTATAGTCGTCAAAGTGACATAGACCCATGACATTAAGCAAATAATATTCATAATAACACATATAATTAGGAGATTTAGATAATAATCTATTTCGAATAATTATGTGATGAGGTAAAATAATATTGTTTTGAATATCCTTGTATTTTAAGATTGCATACACAAAAAAACACAATACTATTCTATAAGAATGGTATTAGTCCTCCATAGATAATTTTTGAGTAAACACTAGATATGTCAATATTTTACCTAAAGGTAAAATATATATGATATCAATAGTTTATCATATCTTAGAAACTCGAAGCATCAGTATATATACGAGAATCAAATTATGATATAAGTATAAAAATGGACCTTTGATCATTTTCATAAGTTATGAAAAGTAGTGATTTCTAAAAGTGGTATGATATAATAAAAGAATAGTTAAAATCAATGAACCATAATAGTGTTTGGGAACTCATTGAATTGCCTAATAACTATAAGAAAGATAATTGTAAATGGGTCTTTATGACAAAATGTGATTCAATAAGTAACATCGAATGATATAAAGTTATAGTTAAAGATTTTTCTTAGAAAAAATATATTGATTATAAATATTTTTTTTAGTTTTTAAAAATAACTTGCTGAAGATCATCATAGCATTAGTAGCTTATTATGACCTTGGATTACATCAAATGAATGTAAAAATGATATTTCTGAATGAGAATCTAGATGAAAAAATTTATATAAAAAAACTTGAAGGATTCAAAAAAAAGAGAAATGAAAGTTTGGGCTCGTAAACTTAGAAAATCTTTTTATAGCCTTAAATAAACTTCCAAACAATGATATATAAAATTTTATGATATTATTACTTTCTTCAAATTTAAGAAAAATATTGTTGATCAATATATGTACATGAAGGTTAGTGGAAGCAAGTTTATTATATTAGTCATATATATGAATAATATTTTGCTTGTTAATAGTGATCTTGGTTTATTACACGAAATCAAGATGTTTCTTAGTAAGAATTTTAAAATGGTTGATTTGAATGAGATAGTCTATGTTATTGGTATTAAGATATTCAAGGATATATCTCAATGATTATTATGACTGTCTTGGAAAGAATATATTGATCCAATCTTAGAGAAATTTAGTATACAATTTTATTTATCTAATGATACATGAAGGATTCAGTCAAAACTAGTATCCAAAAATTGACTTAAAAATGAATCAAATGAAGAATATCTCTTATACATACATAGTTGAAAGTCTATTATATAATCAAATCCATACACGATCATATATAAGCTTTGCAGTTGTAATGCTAGGTAGATACTAGAGCAACCAGGAAAGTAACATCGAAAAACTAAAAAGAAAGTTATGAAATATGAAAGATTATATGCTCGCATATAAGAAATCAGATCAGCTTGAAGTGATAAGATATTCATATGTTAATTTTGTAAATTACTTCGAAAAGTAATTTATATGTTAGGATTTATATTCATGTTACTCGGATGAGTAATTTTTTAGAAAAATAATATTTAAAGGATAATAATACTGAGATGAGAAGTGGAAATGTGGTTTAATTAGGTGCTATCAAGAGGATCATCCAAGTTATTCCATATCTTGGTAGCTCACACTTGCTCGTTAATAAAAGGGGTCAAATATGCCCTAAAAGTTGAGACCTTCCTTTGCATCAACTCCTCCTTCGTTGCATGCATTCAATCCAGTAGGCGTCGCCATTGGCGGCGCATACTGAGACTGCCAGCGCACGGCGTTTCTTTAAGAAAAAGGTAGTCTCTTTTCCGATTTCTCCTTATTTACTGTTTGTTGTTCGCAGCCATCTTAATTTTTCTTATGTTTATCTCGTACCACCTCTGTTGTCTTAATCGAAGATTATGTACCTATTTCTTTAAGAAAGAGGTCTTCGCAGAGGAGCATAAAAACCTGGGCATGTGCATCAGCTTGCGAGCCATGGATATGCATGCTGAACTAGTGGTCTTTGAATACCAGTAGAACCTACTTTTCTTGCTACAGATTTAACATGGAATGGCAATATGCAATACTGATCCATGCAACTTTCCGCTTCAAAAACAACAGTATGCACAAGGGATTGGACCACATGGGAAAGGTCATAAGATATGGTCTCAAAGTCTTGAAGCATTTCGCTACCGAGCTATATAAAGCGGGTAGAGGCGTCTGAAAGCTTCATCGCAAGCTTTAGGAGAAGAACCCAGACATGAGGTCCTCTGATAGCTTCAGCCATCAAAACTCGAGGAGGCTCAGCCTCGCTGCCCTCTGTGGATGCCTTGTGATCGTGACCGCGATTCTTACATGTCTCATGGACTCCACTTCCAACACCATCGCTTCATGTGAGTCCAGTCGTAGGAGTTAATTGTCCGGTGTTACTTTCTTCTTCATGGTATGCTGCTTACACCATTTGTCGAAACCTGGTTATCTCTTTTGCAGTAAGTCTACAGCTATCGAGCTATAGGAATGTGTCTTTGCACATGGTAGAGGAACCCAACACCGAAGGGCAAGGTGAGTCATTATTGTCTGCTTTCTTCATGATCTTTGTACTTGTTGATTCAGCTACAGCTTATGCTGATTTGAATTTTCTGATACTGCCCTAAGAGATAATAGACAAAGAAACTTACTGAACTAGAGAAACTATACCATTCCAGATTCACAGCAACAACAAGATACAAAAGATTTTCTCATGCTTTAGGTGTTCTTTTAGGGAGAAGGCAAGAAATTACTGATGCAGTAAGTATTTCCAGTGGTTTCAATTGTTATACTGGTGAAATCCATGTGATCATCGTCTTTCCTGGTGAAATCCATGTTCCGTGGTTCTCAACCCTGAGAGTAACAGCCATCACTTGGTCTATTACATGGAAATGGTCATCACACGTCGATATATATATATATATATATATATATATATATATATATATATATATATATATATATCCTTGGACGAGTTGATAGAAGTAATAATATCAGAAGACAATGCTATATATACATACACATAAAAGAAGAAGAGGAGATAAGAAGGGGACTCTTAATACATGTTCCTTTCGGAAGAGGATAACAGTAGCCGTATTATCTAAAGATTTATGCAAAGATAATTAAACTTATTTTCTGTAAATAGTCACGAGTCTGTGCATGTTCTTTTAGATATGGTTCAGTCATTCGAAGGGTCTCCACGTACTACATATGCTTGTACGGGAAGGTGCAACTCCAGGTGTTCGACCAAATACATCTCACCCAGTGTGGAGTGAGGCCATAACAATGTATGATGTGGCACATGGAATTTGAGAGTCAACAGTTCATGCCAACCTTGATTGATTCGAAAGTCCCTTCCATGCATGGGAAGGTCAACGCTTGGACAATTGGAACGCCTTTAATTGAACCAGAAGACAACTCTTCCGTCAATGGGAGGTAAACTTTAGCCTGCTTCTTGGGCTTCCATAAAGGATTTGGCCACCCGATGCGAGTTTGACCTATTAGGTAGAGTTGGCAGTGGATAACTTGGATCGTAATGCTCGCAGAAGTTGACCTGTGGGTGGCTAATTATTTGAGATCAAGATGGATGTATAGCTTGGCTCCGCTGGCAACTTGGACCAAGTCATCTTAATGATGAGTAGCCAACTGATGAAATGGGAGAGATGTAATAGTTGACTACAACCAACCAGTTTCAGCTTTAAGACGTCGATTTAGAACAGGAGATGATGAAGCTTATCTTTCTTGTTTGACGAGCCTCTGAGATGGATGTGGTCAACTGCCAGCTTGTATTTATCTCATTCTAAATTTTGTAGAATTATATAGTACTTGTATTTCTTTTTAATCTTTGCAATGGAGATAGGGTTGCATACATTAATCTTTTAGAGAAATAACAAAGTAAATCATAAGGTATGTTTAATAATATCTCCATCTGAGAAGGAACTACGAATACATGGATTGCAGGTGAAGCAGCACCAAAGGTTCCACAGGCATTGAAAGAAAACCAAGGAGGGAAGGAATCAAGTGCAGGTAGGTGCATTTGCTAGCTTCATGAACAATCAATCATACATGTGCCTGCAATAGGCCACATATCAATGAAGTCACTCTCTGGTGCATAACCTGCAGATGCAGTTTCGACTTCACCTTCTTCAACAATGGAAGAAAAGAAGCTGGATGAATCAACCACAGGTGGGTGCAAACTTGTCACTGCATAACGTGTGGTAGTACGTCAGGAACTAAGACACCCTACTACAGCAGTACTAAAGAATAAGTTCGCACAGTTACTTTTGCAGGCAATCAAACTGTGCCACTGCAGCAACAGTATGAAGAAAAGCAAGGCGGTGGTGATGACTCGAGCTATGGTGAGGCTTGTAGAACTCATTGGATTACCTTTGATCGTGAAACCTTTATCGATTTACGTATGCATAGTATCGAACTGGAAAACGTGAAGTAGAAAAATAGCGATGACTTGTTAGTTATCAACATTCTGTTCTTTGGATTTTAATGCAGAGAGTTTGGTCAAGGAGAGCAGAGTGGTATGTGATTTTACGGCGCCAAGATCAGATACGTGTTGGATGGATGGAGACGTTAGGGTTCTTGGCAAATCATCGCTCGTCATGTTAGCTTCGCCACCTACAGATCGAGCTCCCACACACAACACGACATGGAAGATCAGACCATACCCGAGGAAGTGGGAATCAACGATGGAGCTCATCAAGGAGCTCACCGTGACAGTGGCAGCTGAGCCTGATCGAGCCCCTCGCTGCATGGTGAACCACAGCGTCCCCGCTGTATTCTTCTCCACCGGAGGATTCGTCGGCAACTACTTCCATGACTTCACCGACGTGATCATCCCCCTGTTTATGACCTCGCGAAGATTCAACGGAGAGGTTCGGCTCGTCGTGACCGACTTCAATCACCAGTTCATGGACAAGTACCAGCAAATACTGAAGCAGCTCTCGCACTACCCGGCCATCAACTTGGACGCAGATGACAGAGTGCACTGCTTTCCCCATGCACACCTGGGTCTTTTCAGCCACAGAGCTCTGGGCATCGACTCCTCCAAGTCTCCAGATGGGATCTCCATGAGCGACTTCAGAAGTTTCCTGAGGAAGTCCTTCTCACTCAGGCGAGCGTATAGCAAGGAAATCGACCTCCGGTCGAGGAGGAAGCCGAGGTTGCTGCTAATTCTCCGGAAAGGATCGCGGTCTTTCGTCAACGAGAGAGAAGTGGTGAGGATGGTGAAAGGACTCGGGTTCAAGCTGATCACGGCCGGGCCGGAGGAAACAAAGAACATCTCTCGCTTCGCGCAGGTGGTGAACTCGGTGGACGTGTTGATGGGGATTCACGGAGCAGGGCTAACAAACATGGTCTTCCTTCCTTCGAATGCAACGGTGGTGCAGATCATTCCTTGTTGCGGGTTGGCGGACGGATGCAGATACATCTTTGGTGAGCCAGCTCCTGACATGGGAGTAAGATACGTGGAGTACGAGATAAGAGTGGCGGAGAGCTCCCTGGCGGAGCAGTACCCCAGAGATCATGAAGTTTTCAGGAATCCCATCTCGATTCAGAAGCAACAAGGGTTCAATGAATTCTGGAACATATTCCTGAACAAACAAAAGGTCAAGCTTGATGTGCCCAGGTTTAGGAGCACACTATCACAAGTTCTTCAGTCCATCAAGTATCAGAAGTAGAGAGGCTGCCTGAGAAGCCTGTTTTCTACTCTGTTGCTTGTAGTAATTTATTGGTTCCATTTGGATTTCTTGTACTCAGAATAAGCAAGTCCATGAATGAAAAGTACAACTTCAAGATTTGTGTTGGCACTGAGAGAATTTGAGGATGAAGAGAGAAGTTTGCATTTTGGCCTGTGGCCTTCCTGCTGTTGGTATGCAAACAGAGCAACACAAAGGCCTCTATTGCCAAAAGAGTAGTTTATGATGCCTTGAAGGAACTAATACTCAGATATCAATAATCAATAATATACCAAAACATGGTCCTACTATTTAATATGATTTAATAATTCTCACTTATATTTATGACATAAAATCAAATTCTTTAACATGTAAGATTAATTATAAGATTTTTGAGCTATCTTACATCACTTTTGGAGAATTTATACCTTTTTTCTCATCTGTTTCAGAAATTCTAGACATCACATCCTCTAAAAACCCTAAATAAAACCTAAAAATACTTAAAATTATTCCTCTCTCACCAAAACCTACCAATAAGATATTTATAGAAGGACTAAACCTTAATTGTCAGGGTTTTTATTCCTCCATAAGGATTCCTTCTTATATTAGGATTCTTTGTTCTTTGTTCCTAAGATATTTGTTAATCATAATAATATTTTTCTTGATGCATATTTATTTTATCAATTTTGTGTCTCAAAATAAAATACTTTTCTTTCACTCTACTTCTAATATTGATTGCTCATTCTTGTTAAAATTTTAAATTATTTGGACTCTAATATCACTTGGTGAGAAGGGCAGAAGAAAACTTCTTAAACCAAAATAAAATATAGAGATTAACAAATAAAGAACAAATCTTAGTTCTCTAATACTAGTCTTACTTCCATTCATAATTAAATCAAAATCCTAATCTATTAGAGTTTGAATTTAATTAGGACTCCTGTGTCCAAGTCTCCCAATACTGACCGATCGTACTTCACTTGCTTATTTTAGATAGAGATTGCTGCAGCAAAGAAGAAGGCAAAATTTGTGGAGCTTTTCCTTGAGATGCGACTGAGAAAGCTGGATACAACTGGAGGAAGATGGTGAACATGGACATGAGAATGCCTGATGGATTTCCTCTCTCTTTCTCGTTCTTTGGTAATAAAAGCCCTTTTGGATTGGTAATCATCGATTTGCTTACTAACTGGGAGTAGTTCTCTCGATCAAACAATAAGCAATTGAGAAAGAACTTAGACGCAGCACCACACCTCGCTCTGGACTTTGAATCTTTCACCGTCACTCTAAAGAAAGGCAGCTCTTTTTCTATTATTACCAGGTCAAACAGACGAAAGCACGACAAAGTCGTCTTCTTATCCTTACAACACCAGAACAGAAACGTGCAGCTTGAACGAGTCCAAGAAGTCCAGCATCCATATTCTAATATTAGGTGCAGTACAGCAACAGACGTGCACCAGTGTCCCAAACCACAGCTACATGACAAAGGAATGTAAAGAGATAAGCAACAATAGCTTGATCCATCCATCTTCTTACGCTTCCTCGTCACTCAACCACCTATATAAACGCCCACACCACCACCAGCATGATCATCATCACCGACTTGTTGTAGTTGCTTCGAAGGCATAATATTGTTGCCTTGGATCAGAAGCAATGGCCGCCTTCTCCTCTTCCCCCGCTTCGTCAGCGTTCTCCTTTGGATCTTCTCCCCTGCACAGACCCAAACTCCACATGAAGCGGAGATCAGCTTTGATTGTTGCTGCCTGTGACAAGGACGCCAATGACCACGACTTCGGCGGTCGGCTCGTCGACGAGAACATGGCCGTGCTCCGTGAGAGGATTCACGAGATGAAGGTGGGCGTGAAGAAGTACGAGGCGCCGTCGGAGTGGATGGAGTGGGAGAAGCAATACCACGAGAGATACCGATTAGATGTCTGTGAACTCATGGGGATGGTGCAGAGGTGGTTGCTGAGCTCTCGGCCATGTGTGGGCTTGGCGTGCGTGGCGGTGGTCGCGTTGAGCTTGCCAACGACGGTGCTCGTGACCGTATTCTATCGAGTGATGTCCGTCGTCGCCGGAGGTGGTGGCGGCGGCGGCGGTTCGTGAGTGAGGTGGGCATGAATCGTGTTGGTTAACGTACGTGTGCATGAAAATGTTGGATCGAGTTGACGTGCAGTCGTGGGGTGTTTGTACTATTGTTATGCTATCAAATGAACGCACAGTCCAAATAAGAAGCCCACAGTCTATATAATTGACGACTTGCTTGTGAACGTATTGGATGAGCCAAACCAAATCCGACTCATGTTTGGTTCGATTTTACACTCGATCCTGTCGTTAAAAATCTGAACCGTCAACGAAGAAATCAAAGGTCAGAAACAATTCCTTGTATTTTATTTTTTAAAAGAAAAAATAAAATAGATAGCTTGTCTATTAATCAAAGCAAAGATTATGAAAGGAAAAATAATATTTTCTCATTGAAAGGTTGATTATCTATTTTTGACACTAAAATAAAATAAACACAAGTTACTAATCCTTAGTTATGATCTGATCAAACCAAATCATGATCATGACTAACTTATAGGTAAATTCTTATAATCTACCATTATCAATATAAGAGGAAACCATAGTATCATAATTCTAACGACAAAATATGAAGCTAACAAATCCAAAGTGTTCCATTGCAACAACTGCTGAAAGAATCAGATGCAGATTACATAAAGGAAACTTTTTATTTATGTTAAATATTCATATCATACGGACGTTTCAGATCATAGCTACGTGCAAATCAAGGCAAGGTTGGGTTCCAGTCTATGGGAAGAATTAGACGGAGACCATGAAACATGACCTTCTCTTCTGTTTTACTATTCAAGTCAATCTTACATAAGAAGTCCCACTCTCCACGCGGATGGAGTTGGTGATCCTTTTTGGTGGTGTCATCTGAGAATATAATAGCCTCCGAAAACGAGGGTATGAGAACCTAGCAAGGATCTGGGAACAATGCATGAACGTCTACAAGACCTTCCGTGGATGTCGAACAGTCAAGTCTTTATCCATGTGTTCCCGCGTCCTTCAGGTCTACCGCGCCCTCACGACACGGAAGGCTTCCCCGCAACTAACCTTGTTCGGTATATTCTCAGATTTTTTCTTTCTTTACATATATATATATATATATATATATATATATATATATATATATATATATATTCATGTGCGAAAAGAAATTAAAATTAATAATATATATCGAGTCTAACTCATAATATATTAACTTAAAATTTTGAATTTAATTGATGTCTGACTTAATATATATTAATCATAGTTCGACAATAAATTTATTAATAGATTTCTAAAGTTCCTAAACAAAAAGAGTGAATAAAAAAAGAAGATTTGAACTAGCATGAGCTTAATGGCCAAAATCAAGCTTAACGGTGTGAACAAAGTTAGTCGTAACATTGATCGAGCTATGGTTACGGACAAAGTTAGATACATCACCTACTCTTATAAGTAAGTCTAGCACATAAACTATCGACATAAGCTTTTGAATTAAATTGATATGTGATTTAATATACATTAATCATGACTAGTTTGACCCACTCATTGTTAATTGATTTATTAATAAGTGTCTAACCATTTAAAGCTGTGACTTCTCTTGCCAACTTAGAACCGGTCAATTTCGGTTTGTCTTAGATCCTCTGTGTCGGCCCCCGCTGTCGTAGCAATTTAGTGCGATCGGTAGGTGTAGAAGTCAGTCTTTAATGTGTTAGGTTAAGTGTTCTCGATCGTAGAATGAACCACATGGGTTGGAGCTCTCAAGATCAGCAGAGCTTGCTAGCTTCAAATAAACTCGTTACAGACTGCATGGTTGATGGCCCTCTCTCTGTCAGCAAGGAAAACCCAACCTTGCATTGAAATGCCAAGTCTCAGAAGCAAAGGCTTCTAAACTGATGCATGTAGAATTCCTCTTTTCAATGGGGCTCAGTTGAATCTTCTTGGTCTTGGCATTTCAATATTCGACTTCGAACTTTCAACATGGAGGAACAGAAGGGAAACTCCTCACAGGTTGGTTGCTGTCATTCCTGAGAATGATGTGCTTGTCCATGATGCGGCCATGAACTATATGTAAATTGGGCAAGTCCTGCGGCAAGTCAGCAAGAAGGATTTTTGCTATTTGATTCCTGCACAAGTACAGTTTTAACGATTCAATCCTGAAAACTCCCACATCAACCTGTAATAATTAGTATCACCCTACGTTGTTTATTTAGATACGGACCAGATCGCAGTCGCAAGAGCACATGAGGGTAATAGAATCAGCTGTGTGCGAGAGGTTGACGACAGTCGGGCGTTGGAGAGGGTGCATATCAAAGAAACTACATCAGTGAACAACGAGGGCTCAGAGTCTTCTTCCACAAACCAACCTTCCACCTTCCGACCTACTTCTCGGAACCTTCTCCTGTGGTAAACTAGACAAGACCATAGCGGCCCTCGTTATAATCCCCTCATCTCCCTCTCGACTGCTTCCCCGGTCCTTTGTCGTCCCTGCTAGCCTGTACATCCTGTCCTTCCCATATCTTTTCTTCGACCGACCGAGAATTCTCTCTTATATATCCTTTGTTCTTCGGTTCCTTCTTCCCTGAAACGTACAAAGATGGAGGCTAAGAGGCACTGGGATGACTCCGATGAGCATTCGGATCAGTCGGGGGATAAAAGAATCAAGCGCCTCCCTTCGTTCTCAACGTCTGTAGCCCTAATTTTCTTCAGTTCATCTCTTACCATGATCATTTTATGATTTCCTTTTTCTGTCAGGAACCGATTCTAAAGACACCAAACTGATCGATTGGTATTTTAATTATGGGTACAATTAATCTTATGTAAGAAGTTCTTTGCATCTTTCCGAAAAGATTACTACTCTATTATGACATGATTTTAGGCTTTTTAGACTATACTTTGATGGAGTCGTGAATAGGAAGATCTTAGACTCATACAATGACACCAAGCTGTTTAGTCAATTGCTATTTTGTGATGCATCCATAGATACATATTTTGTTCCTATATTACTGAAGACTATTCATTGTTTATCTGGCGATGAGACCTGTGTCTTTCTCCCTCTCTTTGACAGGGTGATAAAAGAAGCTGTCATGGCGAACAAGTTGCAGAAAGTATGTTTTGCCTTGGAGCCGTTCCTTCGCAAAGTGGTAGGAAGAGATCTCTGACGAAGCATTAGTGTCTCACGGAAGCATCCCATAGTGTTTGACTTGGCACCTTAAGTAACCCTCGTCGGTCGTCTTCTTTCTTTATTGCTTTAAAATAGAAAAGAATCTGTCCCCAGCTCCCATTTTAAAGCTGCAATATCTGCAGCTCGATACGCTCATTGTTGCATGTAGTAGCTGATGACCACCATTTTCGTATGCTTCTATCATCAAAGATTAGAAGATTAGAGGATGTTGTGGCATCTGCATTTATTTGTCCCTCAAGTCATGTACTTTATTGATATTGGATGTCTTATTAGGTGCGAGAGGAAGTGGGAACACTGATGCACAGAATCTACTCCTGCCCTCCAAGGTAAACGAATTCGCAGCTGCTTGGGAACGCTGATCACATATGAAGTTAACCTAAAGAAGTATTTGCTCTTTTGCAGGTCCATCCAAATGCAAATTGAAGCTACAGATCAATCAAGCTTGAAACTTATCTTCAGGAGGCCGCTGTCACAGCCCATCTTCACCGGAACCAAGATAGAAGACATCGAGAACAATCCTCTCCAGATTCTTGTTGTAGACACAAATAGTGGAGTGGAAGCTGCCTCAGCGTTGCTCCGTCTACTCCCTATCAAGCTCGAACTAGTTGCACTGGAGGGAGATTTCCCTTCCGGGGTTCAGGAGGATTGGACCGGTGACGAGTTCCAAAACAAAATAGTGAAGGAAAGAACCGGGAAGAGGCCACTGGTCGTCGGAGATGTCAACGTCACGCTAAGGGATGGAGTTGTGATCATACACGAGCTAATCTTCACCGATAATTCAAGCTGGGGAAAGAGCGGGATGTTCCGGATCGGCGCTCGGGTTGTGCCGGGCAGCTACGATGGGCCAAGAATTAGAGAAGCCATGACCGAGCCTTTCAAGGTGAAAGACCACAGAGGAGAATGTAAGTTCACTGACCACTCTAAGGTTAGCATGCATTTGGCACAAAGAAACCCTAACATTGCACGAGTACTGTTCTTGTGCAGCCTACAAGAAGCATCATCCTCCAGCTCTGGACGACGCGGTATGGCGGCTCGAGAAGATCGGCAAGGGTGGTAAGTTCCACAACAAGCTTGCGGCCAACAACATCAACACGGTCCAGGACTTCTTGATGCTGTTGTCTGTCGACCCGGATCGCCTCCGAGAGGTAAATTAAGCTTGAACCCGTTGTCGGATGCACCCATGTCATGCATCCGAAGTAACTAGCGAACGTTCAGCGATGCTATCGGCCTTCCCCTTGTGCGTTAGATACTGGGACAAGGGATGACAGATCGGGCGTGGGAGGTGACCACCAATCACGCGAAGACCTGCCTCGTGGGCGACAAGCGTTACGTGCACCGAGGCCCCAACTGCGACCTCGTCCTCGACTCAGTTTGCGAAGTTGTGAGCATTATCGCCGGCAATAACACATACGGCTTACAGGATCTCATCAATCGAGATGACAGAGTAAGTGCTCTAATCAGCTGTCGCTTGATGAATCCTGGTACCTTTCCCCAATGCAAACCCACTCCCTCTTTTAACTTCCCTGCAGGCCTTCGTGATGCAATTAGCTCGAGAAGCGTACGAACACTGGCATGACTTGGAAGAGTACGAAGCATCGTCTAATGGAGATGTTCCTTTAAATCAAAGTACGTTAAGAAATTGAAGAACTGTGATCCGTATGCTTTCTCGTCGTGGTTGTTCTAACAGCTAAGCTTCTCAGCAGATGTGCAGATGACACAAGGTGTTGTGGAACCATTGCCTCCGTACGCTGACCAAGAGAATGGATCACTGCTGTGTCGGTTTGGTCCTCCGCAGCTCTTCTGATCGATCTGCAGTTAATCAACACATATGTCATAGCGATACGAACTGCGCGCCCTGATTGCTTGCACCGTGAGACGAAGCTCGGCGAGCAACGCGAGGCGTATATGAATTCTTCACCGCGTTAGCATGCTGTGTAAATATTTGTTGTTTTCGATGGTTTTCCTTTACTATATATATAAAATGGATCGAGACGATTATATATGCATGCCGAGAAGCATCCGATCAGAAAATTTTCTCGATCCAAGGAAAGAAACAAGAAGGACGAGAGAGCGAGGATGGTTTCTCGAGCCCTATGAATGCCACTGGGTTTCTATAACCAATACCATAGACCAAAGAAATATATAAACCATTTTAACTTGTTATTCCGATTCAAAGATTTAAGGTGGAAGGATCTATTCCACTCAAATGTCAGCCTTTTCTCTTTGACCGTTCTTGCTTGCGGACTGGCTAGAGGTAACGTACAGGAATCATCCACAAAGTGTAGAACGTCCTGTGTAACGCGTCTTCCCAGCATGACCTTGTCGAAAGCAGAAGAGTCAGTGAAGTATGCAATTGGTTCAGTTCGTAGCTCTAATGTATGACTTAATTCTATTTGGATGAACGCCTACCATATAACGCTGTTGCAGGGAATATATATATATATATATATATATATATATATATATATATATATATATATATATATATATATATTCTCGTATAAATTCATCATTTTTTTTACCTATTCATTTCAAGATGAGTTTTTTCCGAGGAGTACCACATTTTCATAATATACTTGGAAATATTCCAACCAGCTATCTCTTTTGTCTTCCTTTCACTGTCTTTTTCTATGGATTGGTCTATGAGATTTTTGCTCGGTGTTATAATATTTTTTTAATAACATTAAAAATATAATATAATATAATAAAAATATTGTATAACGTCTATGTAATTAACTGACTCTTTATTGTCTTATTATGTCGGTTATATATTTGGGTTGTCAACTAATCTTCTTCTTTCTTTTACCTATCGTTTGATATGTTTGAGATCCTTTATCGAATAGTGATATTATTTTTTATATGAACATGAGATATGTTAAAATATTTTTGTACTATATTGCAATGTTTCTCTAATGTTGCTTAAAATATTTTTTAATATAATATTTTAATAAAATTATAAAAAAAACTTATTTTCTGAACATTCGCCGTAAATCTTTCGATATTTGAATTTTTTATCGTCTACAATCTTCCAATCCTGGAAGATTGGAAGATACTTTGTCCATGTAAGCTTGATCGACGAAGAACACATGGCTGCTCTATGATCTTAGTCAACGTCGCGCCGGCGCCGATTGTCTTGGCGCGTTGCGACTGATCATGAAGCCGTCGCCGACCCAAGGGACCAACGCGCCGATCCAGGCCTAGAGCTGAATCCATTCAATCTCGTCCGGACACGCGTCACTTCTTACACCGCGACTCCGCTTGTTGTCCGTCCGATCATAAAGCCCCATAAATGATGGGAGGGAAAACTCGGCTGACGTGCGCTACTGGTAACGACGTCCTCTTTTAAGCGGCGTCATTAATTGGTTAATCCCCATCCCATTTCTTCATTTAATTAATCGATGAACCCTTAATCCACTGTTAATACCCTCCTCCTCCCCTTCCTTCTTTCGTTTCCTTGCATTCGTCCTATCCATCGACCTCAATCTGCAACCCTAATCGTGATTCTATTTCCTCCCGTCATAAAGTCTCCTCGACTCCTCCTCCGTCCGATTTCCCAACCAAAACCACGGTAAATTTACCTGTTCTTGACGGTTGAATCGGGGCGCCTTGATCCGGCTGTCGACGGGTTTGTGCAGATGTTCGACACGAACTTGAGGTGGGGGCGTGCGCACGGGGAGGATCGATTCTACACCGCCGTCAAACCACGCCGGAACAACCGCCGCGGCCACCAGCGGGGACCGCGAAGATCCCAGAACGGCGTCGCATCCTCCGCCGCCAGAGAGTCCCCTTCCCCCCCGCCTGTTTCCAAGGAGGATGACCGAGTTGGACTGGGGAAGCCGGCTTCGAAGCCCCTGGCCGCGTCCGCTTCCCCTTCCCCTTCGTCGACGGAGGTCGCTCGGCCCTGTAACTTGGACCGGTTCTTAGAGTCCACCACCCCATCGGTTCCTGCTCAATACTTGTCTAAGGTTCAGAACGTTTCCTCCTTTTTCCCCGTTGGTTTTTCACGTTTGGAACTTCTGCTTACGGTTGCTTGGATATCAGACAACGATGAGGGGTCGGAGGACTTGCGATGTGGAGTTCAGCCCTTACTTTGCTCTGTCGGACCTCTGGGAGTCCTTTAAGGAGTCGAGTGCTTACGGTATCGGTGTTCCTCTTCTTCTTAATGGATGTCACAGCGTCGTTCAGTATTACGTTCCTTTCTTGTCTGGGATTCAGTTATACGGTCAATCGAACAGGCCGTCTGCTGATTCTTGGTATTCATTCTTGACTTGAATCTCTTTTACCCATGATAGTTCTTGAAAGCTTATGAACGTTCTTATTTGTCTGTTCTTGGTAATATGTCCAGCCTCAAATTAAATTTGGTCACATGGAACGAATAACATGAGCTTGCATGCCATATTTCTTCTTATTAAAAGAGTGGGCATGCCAAATTCATATAAGTAAAATTGTTATGGCACTGAATTCTGATAACTACTAATTCATAGCTGTAGCGATGTTGTAGTTTTAGCCTCACGATATCTATTTTTGTGTAACTAATCTAGTTTTCATTTAGTCTCTCACTTATGTATATTTGAGCCCACATATTGGGAGTTGGCCTTTTGTGAAGTTAGTTTTAATGTTTGCTCCATGTGAAAGTCATTTCTTTTTCAAATATCTGCAGTTTAATACTTGTTTGATCATTGGTTGAACGAATGTCTTGTTGCATCAATGCAAATTTATTTTGGTTTTGAGGTCATGAGGAAGACAATTGCAATTTTGTCAAACAACATTTATATCATCTGTAAGTCATATGTCATTCATGGAGAGTAGATATTAATTATAAATTACTTACCCATGCTGTAACTTCATGGAAATGGCTACTCTATCTTGAATCTTTTAGAAATTGGCTTGGTATAAGAAGGAATTGGTCAAGAGTCGTGGTGTAACTCCAACCCTTGGCTGATTTTCCAGTAGATGGATTCTCGGAATTGGACCTTTTGTCCCAATTTGGATAGTGGACCATACTTGAATTGGGCATTGTTTTCGAAGTGCTACTGCATTTAGCAAATCATTGATGATTTTTCGAAGTTTTGGTAGCTAGTTCGAAATATCAAACTCAAAACACTCAGTTTGTGTTTTGCTCCTTCTTGTAATTTTTGGTTTTTCTTTTCATGACTTAATTATATCAAGTTAAGAGGACATCTGCAATAAATTCCACTCAGTATCCATAGAGATCATTTTCATAAAAATGTTGTACTGAATGCAGTAATTAAAATATTCCATAGATTGTCTGTTCCTTGTCTGGGGGAAGTTCCCATTTTCCCATTAAAACAGTCTCCTGATTGTAATACCTAATATTTTGTTTGGCCTTGCATTTCTTATGTTGGAAGAAGAGAACCCCATCTTTTTCTTCTCTGTCTGACAATACCATCACTAAGATACTTAGGTCTATTGCTAACTGTGTATTACAACATATCATAAGGCAACCATTTTAATTATTTTTTGTTTCCATGCACTTCAGATATCATTTCTCTCTTGATAATTTAATACTAAAGAGCCTTTCAATATCCTTCATATGGAAAATCATGGCTTGTTGAAAATATTGTTTGGTGAATCAATTTTAGAAGACTTGTGGGAATAAATGGTTATTCTGCTTGTTTCTTAAATTGTTAGTTATTTGAGAGTGTATGACTGACCGCTTTTCTATATCTATTTAACTCTGCCATGGTAATGCCTGTTTTTTTTTTTATTGTGCACAGTAGGCAACTGAGCGAGGAGAATGATAGAGATTGTCATGATTCTAGTAGTAACAAGAGTAGTAATGGAAGCAGCGACTATGGGAATAAGAAGGGCCTGAAGGATTCGAGCACATGGATTTCAAACCAGACAAATCAGAGTCTGAGTAAGTCGTATGCTAGTGAGAAACAAGGACACAAGCAACAGTTATCCTCAAGCAATGATAGTTGTTTTGGAAATTCACAAGGTTACTTGATCTTTGAGTTCCTCGAACAGGATCCTCCATTCACTCGTGAACCCTTAGCTGGCAAGGCATGTTTCTTAAGTTATCATAACAGCCAAATATTGTTCTAGGGTATTAAACCTGTTTCTGATGATGAATTGTTTTATTCCTTTCAGATTTCAGATCTTGCACGGAACTTTCCAGCACTAAAGACTCTTAGAAGTTGTGATCTTTTGCCATCTAGTTGGTTTTCTGTTGCATGGTAAGATTCACTGACAATATCTTATGTGATATCTGTCACAGATGATACCAACTCTTTTTCTTTTCAAATCCATATGTGTTGCAGGTATCCTATATACCGGATACCAACAGGCCCAACACTAAGGGATCTGGATGCTTGCTTTCTGACCTTCCATTCCCTTTCTACACCAGCTAAAGGCAACTTCTACTCTTCTAATTTTTACTGAGATTTAATATGACATATACGTATAGGAGGTAATCTTCATAGGAATTATGGTCTGGTGAAGTTTAGTCTTTTTCCTTTTGGTTATCTTTATTAAATTTTCTTTCTTTATGTTTTGACTTGAGGAGGACCTCAGTGTGAGGCTGTAAGAGGACCTCGATTGTGAGAGTTATTTGGATAAATTTTTCTATCTTTATATCATATGAGCATGCAAAATTAGCTTCTTTGCCTGAGAGTTCTTAAGCCATCTTGGATAGGGTGTTAATGGAGCTAAAAAACCAGACTCAAATCTTTCCCATAGTTTTGGGTATGGATCCCCATAATTATACAATAAGCTTATTGAGTCACTTGTGGACCCTGGATGTATACCAAATAATGTCTATAAATCCAATAATAGAACGAATCTAAATATTGTGGCTCATATGTATGGTTCATTGGCTGTTTATTGCATTTGAATCCAACATTTTATCTGATCCAATAACAACCTAATGTTAATCATAGAGGAAATTGATCGTCCAATTTGGACTTTGAGGAATCTACATTTCCTCTTTTATTGAATGGACAAATTTTGTTTCTTTCTTTCAATTTGATCACTACTGCTGTCAAACTGGAGTTGGCGGAAGAAAATATTTTTTGCTATATTTAATTTTAAAGCTGTTCTCCGCTTCAGTTTCCATGGCTTTTTAATTAGGAACATCCTACCCAGCATTTGTCAGCTTATCTCTGCTACTGTTTAATGAGCAAACTAGAAAGGGAATGGAATTTTTTTTTTATTTTTTATTTAACAAATCTCAGTAACTTGTAACATATGAAGCATGGATAATTACAAGCTTAGTCAAAGTTGTGCAAATGGCATTTGATGAGAAAAAACAACACCGTTTTATGTTTTTTTGCTTGGTGTAGTTGCCAGTCTACATGAGTGGACATTTTTACATGTAATAATCTCTGTTTGAATTGATGGTTTAATTTGACATATACTGTCCAGGCTATTTTAAGCGTGTATCATATATTTCCGGCTAAAAAGAATGCTTACATGTTTTGTTCCTATGTCCTGTGCTCTTCATGCAGATGCTGGTAGTGCTTGCCAAACAGTTACCCATCCGCAGGGGGTTCCCAGGATATCTCTGCCAGTTTTCGGGTTAGCATTCTACAAGTTCAAAAGCACAGTATGGACTCCTGGAGGATCTGAATCGCCACTGGCAAATTCCCTCCTGCAAGCTGCGGAAAATTGGCTGCAGCTGCGTCGTGTTGAACATCCAGATTTCTCATTTTTTGCTTCACATCGTGTGTACCGAAATTAAAACCCTAGTACGGACGAAACCGATCACCCAAGGTTAGATCGATGATACTCACCTTCTGCGGACCCTTGGTCATTTTAACGGGTCTTTGCCTAAGATTCTGAGTGACTTAGGATTAAAAAAAAAAATAGGGGGCGAAAATTGTATGAAAAACATGAAAAATGGTAGTTCAGATACCTCCGTTGAAAAAAGTAATCAGAAAAAAATAGGGTAAAAGAATATACACGAAAGAAAGTAGTTGGATCCGATGGATGTCAAAGGGGTAAATGTTGTATGGTTACTTTTTATAACACACTAACGACTGTGTCTTTTAGTCATGGGATGAATTCTTGTATGGCGCTCGGTTTCGTCTTAATATCTGGTCATCAGAATTCATGGATATTTGACTTCTTAAATGTATCGTTTTGTGCATCTTTGTATGCCAACTTCTGTTTGAAGCTCCAACCAAGAAGAAGAAGAAGAAGAAGAAGAGTAAAAGAGGAAGGAGCGTATACTCATAAAGCCTGCCTCCATGTATCTTGACTGAGATGACGACACAAACAAATAGCAAACATCGACGTTCACGGTGAGTGTCACGCGGGCACCGACTGCTGGCGGTGTTTCTTATTCATGACCACTATGCATGGATATAGTAGGCATATATATAAGATCCATGGAAGGTAGGAGCGGCGTCAGCAGCTTGGAACTGGTACTCTACAAGCAGCGGCCACCTTCCGTCCCCCGCTGATGTATTTGCTCAAGCTGGGGTTCTTCTGGTACTGACAGAAGCAAGGCGCCTGAGACTTGAGCTTGGAGCAGCACAGGCTACTGGGCGGCGAAGAGTTGAGGATGGCCGCCGCGCAGGGCGTCAGCTCCGTGGGGTTGCACGTCGCCGCTTCCACCGCGATCGGGCCGCGGAGGAGGAGAAGGGCCGCGATCACGCAGAAGAACACAACCGAGGACTTCATCTTGGAAGAAGCTTAATTAGTAGCGAGCAGGAGGAGATGAGACGATGATGGCACAAGTGGAGGATCGAGCTACCTATTTATAGAGGAGCTACCCCACTATTCGTCCCCCCGGACTTTTGACATGAAAATTAAGCCAACTCGCAGTTGGGATTCTCAACCTCGCAAAAAACATCATTGACGACAGTGTTGCTGTTGAAAAAGATGCCAGCGTTATGACGATGGTGTGGATGACCAAAGCAGTCATTTAGAATCCCTCAACCGCCTGCGAAGCTGATTAAGAACAACAGTGGAATCATTTATGTCGACGCAATCATAAATCACGAAACTTCCGAGGATAAAATTGGGGATCATTTGTCCGCCAATATGAATCTACCGCGAGGTCAGGAAACAGGAGCTGCCAAACTGCCGGTTGTGAACACCGTGGATTGCGGGCAAAGGTGGCGACTTTGACAACCAAACACCCTTCGCTTTGACGACAAAAGAAACATCCGTAGTCTAAAAGAAATTGCGAAGAAGAAACAAGACGAAGACTCGTGTAACGTATATCCAGGGATAGGAGAACTCTCCCAAGTCTTCGATTGGAAGTGTTTACGCCCGCGACACGCAAATCTTGATGACCAGAATGAAATTTTGGTTACGATGATTATTTTTATAATTTAATTTGGAACTTAATAAGAAAATGCTCTGAAACTTTATCTTTCGATTAATATTAGAATTCGTAGATCTCTCGTGAAATTAGAAGTGCTTGACGCGAAATTAAAAGAAATAGTGAAACTAAAAAAGATATCTCGATATGTTTTTCTAAAATTGAAGATATTGAGATCGCACAAAAGTAAAATTCATACTACGTTGTGAATACTATTGATTTTGTTGGAGCAAATGATTTTGTTTTCATCGAAAATATAAAATTATTTTTACCTCCCTGTGAAAATAAAATTTACAAAACTGATCATTAAATATTCAGAAGAATATGTTACCAATGTTGATACAAGGATTATCATTATGAAGCACATATAAAGACTAATTAATATTTTACTATAAAAAAGGTTAGAAATCTATGCAAATGATTATGTTGATCAAATTTATTTCATATTTGGTTTTAGAATTTTATAATTTATCAAGATCAATACGATAGATAAAGCACATGAAAGAGTATTTTGGATTGTATGAGTTAGAATAAATTTTAGAAAATACTACACACAACACATCGAAGGAGATAGCATAAACTTCGATGCTTTTCATAATTTATTTTTACAAAGTTTAATTTAGTGATGGATATTTGAATATTAAATTAAGCTTTATGATCATATAACATTTTAGTTTAGAAGTTTAGTCATAATAGAAGTCTCCATCATAATTGGATTCAAAGTATTAAGTTTATTGTTATAAATAAATAGCTCATTGTATATACATTTAAGATGAGAGATAATATAAAGCTAAAAAAAAGGAGATGTATTTTACCACATTAAATAAGATGAACTTTTGAAAACAGCCCTTATGTTTGACAAATTTTTATAGCGTGTCTTAATTTTTAAAAATTTATATAAAATATTTTTTATTATTTAAATAAATCAATATATCATTGCCTCCACCCTATATTATCTCTGCGTCACTTTCGACTCCCCTTCCCTGAAAGATGGGGTTCTTATCGCTCTCATGCGAAGAAGGGGAGAGTGCGATAATGATGATTATTGTCATCCTTATCCACAATTATCATGAACAGGGGAAGGGGTCCAATAGCGTTGTCATCGTTGTTAATTGCATAGGAGCAAAAACGACGATAAATTTAATAAGACAAAGGGGAGGAAAGGTAATTATATAGATAACGTAACAGGAATGCGATTCCAATAAGAGTAAAGTAAAATAAGATGTTCTCTAATAATTTTTAAAAATTAATGTGAGATTTTCTCAAAAATATATATTTTAAAAAATAACTAATAGATTTAGATTGAGACAAGTTTTTGTCATCTTTCCCGGGTCAAAAAAAAAAAAAGTCTACTAGAGAACAACAAATGGTGCATAACGGGACTCAATTCAGTGCAGGAAAGAAGAAAGGAGACGGCAGTGGCAAAGTGTAATCAAGTCCATTAGGCAAAGGTAGCTATCACAGTTCAAGACCACCGTCTACTGGTGGAAAAGACGGTCCACAACACCCAGCATGTTATTTCAGCAAGAACAGTAGCAGAGTCGATCGACATGTGTTCTTAATGATGCCGATACTATGGTGACTCTGAGACACATCCCATTGCCCATCACATGGCAACAGCTCCGCCATATATCGATGCTCAGCTCCTGCAAAGATGGAAAATGACAATATAAGCTTCCGAAACCTAAACAGAAGGTCGTCTCCTCCTCCTCCTCCTCCTGCTTGCACAATGTGTAGTTGCTGTCACAGCACTAGGGTGCCCATGCCCTCGGCTCCACCCTCCATTATTTCTGATGGCACACCAAACAATGGACGATGGTCCCTCCGACGAACCTCAATAATTGATAACGGGGCCGTCTAACTTGTTTTACGTACGTTCATAAAGCCCACCCCATGTTGAGCATTTAGTGCCGATCATGTGTTTGATGAGGGCGTTGGGAAGGCAAAGCTCATTATTGCACCACACTTTCCGTATTATCTAATTTTATAGTCTCAGTAGGTATCGTCGTTCTCCTTTGTTTATGTAAATTTGGTGCCTCCAAGCAGGACTGCACATATTTCTACGTCATCGATGCGAAATATTCTACACGCAAGGGTTGTGTTGCACCCCCCACCATCAATGGAGTCACTCAAGGTTGTGTTGTCATCTTCCACACCGACGATCAGAACGCCATAAGTCGGGAGGAAGAGGACGGGAGGCCAGCGTCTGGGGGAATTCATAGCAGACACGGCACGCAAGAGACGGCCGCCACCTGGTCTTGCACCGTAAACAGCGGGCGCCGGCACAACACTGGCGGATTTCCTCTCCTCCAAGGTATCATGTTTTGGTTGCCTCGCTCCAAACGAGAAGCCTCCTCTCACCATCCGCGGTTCGAGGACAGGCCGCGATGATTAAGATGATGACAGAGATCTTGTGAAAATGAGACTACAGCTCAACAACACAGCCCGTTGGGCCATGGAACGGGCCACTTAGCAGATGACGATATGGAAACTGTCATGGCCGACGGTGATCGAGAGACCCGCCTCGTAGCAGCAGTATCGGATGAGGTGTCCACAGAAAAGGATCATTCTTGGGCAAAGTACAAAGGAGACGTCGTTGGATAAGATAGTTCGAGTCTTGGCCTCTGCTCCACGAACAGGCTATTTTCTCACGTACGTGGCAGAAATTGAATGGCTTCTCCTCCAAAATATCTCCCGTCAGCCCAAAATATCTACAGTCTATTTTCTTCGAATTCCGATTGCAATGTTCTATAGCTACAAATTGTGATCCAAACTAAAGGTAGACTATACACGTATTTCAAACGATTCGGTATAAGAATCAGACCTAACCGGACGAAAAAAATCAAGAATTGGATCATTAATCGATCCGATTTAATTATTAGATTAGATAAATTATAAAAATCAAATAAATCGATTTTGTAATATAATGAAAGATTATTTAAATGACCTTAATTTAAGTTTTATTGAGACTGATTTGATTTACTATAAACATCACCAATTGGTGCATATTGTCGTTTTTGTTATTTGTATACAACTTTTTTAAAAAAATTAGATTTAGTATTTTAATTTTTTACTATATATAAATTTTAAATTATTTACTATATATTAAAATATTTTTAATTAAATATGCCCAGTGACTATGTTTTTTTCGTATAGATCTTCACCAAATACGTAGATACCATCCAGAAGATTCCAATCTGATTACAATGACAACTTCGACGGACGATGTTCTTCCATACGTACATGTGTGTACAAAAAGAAAAAGGTGATAGATATACTCAAAAATGTGCTGAGAAACTTGTGGCAATGGTTTTGCTACGTGCGACGTGACCGGCTCATGTCTTTGTCGTCGTCTTCTTATGAAGGCACTCACACTACCAAATCCCAATCATTGCCAGAGAGTATGCCGAAGGTTGTATGTAATTATTAGGGTGTGTCTTTCCAAGGTGCAAGGAGTCTATGAAGTTCTCCCATACAGGACTCACAATTGAGGCCACAGGTGTATCTGTTGTTCTTACCATACCATTCTTCGTTGTATAATGTGATGAATCTTGAGCATAACTTTTGTCTAAATTTGATGTCCTTTCTTCTGTTCTAGTTTGGCCAAGCAGAGCTCAAATGGAGAGGAACCGCGCTCCCCTCCCGGAGGTAACTGATTGGATTTTGCGGAATACACTTGGTTTCTATCTGACTGCAATATCTCCCTTTTTTTCTGAAGGATTTGTCTTCGCAATGCAAAGAGCTCATCTTTGCTGAGATGAAGGTGAACAACTTGATCAACAGGAAGAAAGTTGCTGAAAGAGAAAAGGTTCAGTTGCTATCAGAGCTCTGCGTCGCCGACGACGAAGCAAAAGATTTAGCGATAAGGATCGAGGAAGCTCACGCCAAAGCCATCACCTACAAGCTGAAGCTCCAAAGTCTGAAGAATTCTGACACGAGTGAAGATGAGCAACTCATGATCCTTCCTCCGAAAAGCAGCCGCCAGTATACCGAAATTTTGAGAGAAGTGGATGATGTCAAACAGCAAATCTGCGGCCTTAAACTCGACATTGCTTCCGCTTTACAGGAGAAAGCCAGAGCTCGGTCGGAGATCGAATCCTCGAGTGCAGAGGCTCGGTCGTATTCGAGGTACAAAGAAGAGCTACGAAGGGAGATCGACGAAGTAAATGTAGAGCAAGAATTCATTGATCTTGCTAGAATTGAGGCCGACAGAGAGTTCAGACACATAGAAGCTCAAAGAGAGGCAGAAGCAGCTCATTTCACTGAAAGCGTGCGAAAAGCTTACTCCAGAATTGATGGCCTCCGCAGAGAGAGTACTTCTGCCAAGCAGCTGAAGGAGACGCTAATGATAACTTCTTTGGATGTCGATGCCTTGCAGAATGAGATGGAGTTCATTAGAGCAGCAGAGAAGAGCTACCAAAAGACATATTTGGTAGAAGACACTGCTAGACTGGAGGAAGAGCAGCAGACTGATATCTCTCTGTTACGATCGACCAAGGCGGAGTTGGAGGCAGCCAAGAATGAATTATCGACTGTTAAAGAAGAAGGGTACAAACTCATGGATGAAATGGATGGCATAAGGAAGGAACTGATAAGAATTGCTGATGGAAAGGAGCGATCGAGCAGAGCGAAGAAGAAATCTGATTCCTGCTTTGAGACTCTCAACACCAAACTACACAAAGCCATGTCGAAGATGGAATCTGCTTCGATGGTGGAGAAGAGAGCTGATGCGATAGTCGCAAATCTCTCAGCCGCACTGCAACAGCTCCACTCCGACATAGATGCAGCGAAGATGGAAGCAGAATTGGTCTCTGAAGAAACTAAAGCAGTGAGAATGGAGACCGAGAAGAGCAGAATGTACACTCAGTCACTAAAAGAAAGGCTTCAGGAGGCAATGGAAGAGCTCAACACGGTGAAAGCAGCAGAAGCGAACGCTCTCGAGGAGCTGAAGGCGATTACCGAAAGCACCATGAGGGAAAGGGCAATCTCATCTATTTGGAGCTCCACCATTACCATCTCCAAGTTCGAGTACTACTATTTGATTAAGCAGGCAAAGGCAATTCAGGAAGTTGCGGACAAAAAGGTGGCAGCGGCTCAAGCATGGATGGAAGCTTTGAAGGCTAAAACCGAGGAGAGAAGAATGAACGCTGAAACTGATCCGACGCAGAGCTGGGCGCTTGTACCAGTCGAAAGGGAATCGCTTTCCAAGCCAAAGAAAGGATCGATTCTTAAGAGGGCGATCGAGAAGGAGATAAATCACCATGAAGAAGAACGAGAGCAGAAGCTTGTCCAGTCTCATGACATGAAGCTTGCGATAGCGATGCCGAGAAGATCGCTTACTGGAAGCGGTGTCTCAGGGGCATCGAGGAGGCTTCATGCTTCGAGAAAGTCGAATTCAACGAAGCAGCAGCCAAGCTTCACCTTTACTCCTCCATCCTCGGCTCACAAGAAGGGGAAGGTGGTGAACACCTTGGTTAGGTTTCTTAGGACTCCAAAGCAGCGTTGGGGTTCAAGACGCAACGTGTAACAAGTTCTCATCATCATCTTCTTCGTCTCACTCACCTTGTTTCAGGTTGCATTGTCTTCCTTTCCCGGCTGAGACAGCCGATGAATCTTAGTGCTATTAGCAAATAATGGAGAAACCATGTAACCGTGATGCTGTCATGACCTTGAAAATATAATTCATGCTTCAATCTTTCAGTCCAATCATCATCGTCTTCTTCCAACAACTGTGGAAACTGGATGGTGACAGTCACATGGTAGTCTCTCCGTAAGGAGACGGGTTTGCTTTTGTAGCACCATACACTCGTTATCCTCAATCGTAAGGCGATTGGAGAGAGGAGAAGACAAGCGCAGAACGAACTCTGATATCTCAATTACTTGACACTTCATGTTTTACGAGTGAATGGAGAGCGCAATGGCAATGTGATGATTATCGAGGGCTAGGGTGGTGGTGATGGAGCTTACGACCGTGTAGGGGATCAAGTGAGTTATCGAGATAATTTAAGAATATAATTATATATGTATATAATCAAAATTATGAAAAAGGGATGACTCTCGGTAAAAATCAATTAGGGTGTCATTGCATAAAAGCTCAACAGTAAGAGTTTTTCTTTTTTTTTCCAAGGTAAAAATACCCTGTTTTGTTTTCTTATTACAATCACTATTGTTATTGCTGCCTGCCGGTCGGTAACTGTGTTCGCTTGCTGGTGTCGCCTCAGCACATATCAGGGGTGAAGCCCACCCGGTCGTTGACGAGGTCAAATATGACACGTGTCCCCTGTTGCTGTACGTTACCGATGATCGAGAACGCGACCGGGGACGGTGCGAAGGCCAGGCAGTAGGTGCCCTCGTCGTTCACCGGGATCATGTAGTTCTTCGCTGGCAGCAGCAGCGCCTTCCCCTCCGGGAAGTGGAACGCCACCGACGGCACCTTCACGCTCGCCCGCGATGACAGGTTGTAGCACGTGTCGAACGGTATCATCCGCTCCGCTGGAGGTAGCGCCTCCATCTGCGCCTGGAAGTCGTCCCGCAGCGTAGCATACGCCGCTTCCTGCAGCCGCGTTACCGACGTGCCGGAATCCACAATCACGCCCCCGGCTCCGCTGCTCTCGTCTATCGCGAAAGCCGACGGCGGGATGGGCAGCATTTTCCCGCCCACGCTAATACCCGTCAGCTCGACGTAGTAGAAGGTGTTCAGTAGAGGGTTGCGGAGGAGGGGTGCCGTCAAGGTCGACGAGGGCGTGGAGGCGGCGGTGCTGATGTTGAGGATGGAGGAGGCGTTGGAGTCACGATCAACGAGGCAGTAGGTGATGGAACGGGCCGAGATCTGGGTGGGAAAAGAGAGTGGCCCGCCGCCCAGGCCCAGCAGCCCAGCCGCGCCGTCGAAAACCCCCTCGTTATCGTGGCCGCAACCCATGGCCACCTCGGAGACCGAGGCCGACCCGCCGAATGTCAGCGTCTCGGTGGCGAAGTCCCCGACGGTGTAGGACCCGTCGCCGTACATGACCTGGTACAGGCATCTTTCATCGGCTGCGGCGGCGGGGCCGGAGGAGGAGTATGTGGAGTTGCGGCAGGCAGAGAGGGCGAGAGAGTGACATAGGGAAGAGTCGCAAGAGAGGAGGGTGTAAGAGGAGGAGTCGGAGGGGTCGAAGACGGGGTCGGACTGCTCGTAGCAGACGGCGCAGGGAAGGCACTGGACCCAGCTGACGTCGCTGCCGGTGTCGAGGATCATGTAGAGGGGCTTTGGAGGGCTGCCGACCCCCACCCTGGAGAAGTACTCACCGCTTCCCATGCTGGCCCCGGAGATAACAGAACCCATAATCGAGTTCACGGCGGCGATCTGGAGGGCCTCCACGTCCGTGTTGGGATTCAGAACGGAGTCGGCGACAGCGCCGAAAGCCAGGGTGGCGCGGACCGCGATAGAGCGGACGCGGGCGTCGTCGCGGAACAGGCGAGCGAGGGTCAGGGCCTTATAGTCGGGGTGGCCGTGGGCGGAGGAGCCAACGAACGAGGGGAGGAAGTCTCGCGAGTGAAGGTAGACGGAGATTGCGGAGGAGGGGTCATAAGGGAGGAGATGGGAAGGGAGCTCGGTGGAGGAGGGGGGGCGGTACGAGAGAGCAAGGTGGGCTTGAGCGAGGGTTGCGGAGACGTCGAGGGTGGCGGTAGTGGGGTATCCGGTGCTCTGCACCTCGGGATGAAGAGGCATGGCTGGGGATGTGGAGAGCGTGAGTATGGAGAACAGAAAGAGAAGGAAGAGGCGGCTGTGCGTATTCTCCGCCACCATCATGGCTTGAGGCGGCGCGTAGCAGCAGAAACGAAAATGGTCGTTGGTGATACGATGTGGGGGTACCGTTTCGCTTATATGACTTCAGTTCGTTTCACCTATGCGACTTCGGTTCTTGAAAAGGAATAACCACAATAACAATTAATAAACTTATTGATTAAACTCTATATTTATGTGGGTGTTGTTTACTTCTTTAAAGAAACCGTACTATGTGATCATTAAAACAGCATGCAAGTTCCACATAATTGTCACTATGAAACATCCAAATTTAATGGGCACAAATTTAGGTGTCGGATTCTATTACTTATATCTACGAAGAAAAGCTCAGATTTTTTTTTGTTATATAAAATAATAAAATATAAAAAAAATTAGCTCACATCTAATATGAGTTTAATCGTATCATGCATCAGTCTCATAGAGATTCGACATGTATATGAAATAAACTTCATGCAATATAAAACTAACACTAAAAGTTTTTGTTCTGAAGAAGAAATTATCATTGTTGAACCCTTTTTAATTTATATTAATTTATAGGGACAATTTATATGTTTTCGTCCCAATCTCCTATGCTGACTTGGCCATGCGCCGTCGCTACGTGCTTCCGTGGCGTGTTCTGTATGCGGACCATGACCCAAGCAATATCCACCTACGGCCAATGTCCACGTGGCCGGCTCAGCTGTCTCAACGATTGTCGCCGAATCTTTAGTGGTCATCTCAGTGGGCCCAACCGTAGGCTTATGAATTAGGCTATCTGGTAACCAACGACAGGCACCCTGTCCTGTTCGGTGTCCTGGTTGTGACACAGGAGCCAAATCACAACCTCGAGTCCGAATCGACAACCAAACACGCTTCCATTGCCACCGCCGCTCCTCCTCCTCTTCCCCCTCCACCTCCTCTTCACCTCCCCTGCATCTATCCTCCGATTCCAGTGTTGACCGGCCCTAATCGATCTCCACACCATATATTTCTTCGTTTCTGCTCGCCTCCCGATTCGATTAGGTTAGGTCCCTTTTTGTTCTGGTCATCGGGGATACGGAGCTGGTTTCTAGGGTTCTTGGATCCTTGTTTCTCTTAGTTATTACTCGATCGATCGGGGAGGAATTTTGCGTGTGCGATGTATAGCAATTTCAAGGAGCAGGCGATCGAGTACGTGCGGCAGGCGGTGCAGGAGGACAATGCCGGGAACTACGTCAAGGCCTTCCCCCTCTACATGAATGCCCTCGAGTATTTCCGCACTCATCTCAAGTACGAGAAGAACCCCAAGATCAAAGAGGCCATCACCCAGAAATTTACCGAGTACCTCCGCCGTGCCGAGGAGATCCGGGCCGTGCTCGACGAGGGCGGCTCCGGCCCCGCCGCTAACGGGGACGCAGCCGTTGCCACCAGGCCTAAGACCAAGCCTAAGGATGACAGCGGCGGCGATGGAGGGGAGGACCAGGCCAAGCTCCGTGCTGGCCTCAATTCCGCCATCATCAGGGAAAAGCCCAACGTGAAATGGAATGATGTTGCAGGGCTCGAGAGTGCCAAGCAGGCCTTGCAGGAGGCTGTCATCTTGCCTGTCAAGTTCCCTCAGTTCTTCACTGGTTTGTGCTTTCTCGTTCTCACTTGATTACATAATAAAGTTCTCACTTTTGTTGATTGATTTTTCACTTTCTGATGTTGAGATTATAATACATGACATTTTGATGCAACAAAGATTAATTATTAGGTACTCATTACTCAACATGTTCCAAACAATTCACGTATGCTTTCGATGTGTGAATCATGCAAAATTGGAGTGATTTATACAATCTTCACAAATAATGGTTTAGCTCATGATTGAGACGCATGTACATACAGTTCATGATTAGTTTTAATCCAGATATGATTTAGAAGCTTCGTCATTTATGATTGAGAGGCATATCTGTGTCATTGGTTCTTATTGTCACAATTTTCTGAACTGTCTCAGTTTTACGACTGATTTTCTTGGAATTATAATTCCTTGTTTGTCATCTTTTCTGTTGTCCTGCCAAGGAGTGTGAGTATTGTCTAGCCGAGGGATGTGAGCACATGTTTATAGCAATATCATCTATTTCTAGTTAAACATTAATCCAGTGGGAATTTGTTTTGCTTAACAGAATGGAACCATATTGTTGACTGAAATCTCTTTCACAGTATGTGATACCTGCTAAAAGCTCATGCCAGCTGCTAGAACACAAATGTGCTTGATTTAGTTGGCTTTGTGATTCTGAAAGTCTCTTGTGAGATATGTCTACATATAAATATGCATATTTTACTATACCTACACTCATAGTGAAAATGCTAGACTAGATAAATCTGTGTATTTCGGTAGAGTCCTTTCCTTCTGATTTATCTGAAATCTTGTATGCAGACCTCTCCAGGTCTTTTTGTAGGGCATTGATGTCGTAATAAATTTTCTTTTCAAAAAATAAAAAAGCATTATGAGCTTTTAAACATAGCTTCGTGATTGATATCCTAAAAGTCACTAATGCCATCTTTCAAACTCTTTTCTATTGTAATGAATCAGATATCATGACCTGTTAATTAAACCAATTGTAAAATTGTGTTTGTTACAAAAGTTTGGTGGATAGAAATATCTACTTCTTTGATTTCTGATTAACTCTTTCTATGAAATAAGACTTGGTGTGTGAGAAACTGCTCCTTTTTAACTAATATGGAAGAGCACTGCACTGGACATATTTAGCTTTTGGTGCCTATGCTGTTAAGTTGTATGTTCCTAGGATGTCTTCTTGCATACCTGTAGTAATGTTTCTTGGATGACTTTTGCAATAAAGTTTTCACAATGAATTTCTTTTGATTTAACTACATTGATTTAGTAATTTTCTTTTCTTCTCTATATTAGGATTGTGCAGGAATTCTATTCATGGTTACTGGATTTTGATCTGTACAATAATTTAGACTATGCTTATTCATAAACATCAGATTGACATGTCAGAGAACTATTTTATGTTCCTTTCATAAGCAAAGGTCAAAAGCACAATGCTTCACCTGAGAATTTAAATGCTCTTTCTCGTTCATGTTCTGCTGAGCTACTTGCATTTCACTTCATGTTCTGCTGAGGCTACTTGCATTTTCACTGTAAGTTGAAGTACATAGAACTAATCAGTTAGGTGTGTTGTTCTTTTTGCAAAACCTTAGCAAACGAAGGCCATGGAGGGCATTTCTTTGTATGGTCCCCTGGAACTGGAAAGTCATACTTGGCAAAAGCTGTTGCGACAGAGGCAGATTCAACATTTTTAGGTAACATGCCTATCAGATTACTTCCTATACTATCGTCTTTTGAGGGGAAGAAATATTTAGGTCCTAGGATCGTTATATAGTATGAATTTTTCTGTGACATTTGCCAGTCCTTCTCTTTTACTCCAATGAAAATCTGATGTTTACCCGCTTAGTTGTCCATTACATGGAGGTCAATTCCTTGGAAGTTTGAGTTATCTGAAAGCTTTACAAAACAAGGTTGAAGGCACTCTTGTTTGCTGAGTAGATATCCAAGAATTTTGTCTGGCATGATTTGTTTTCTTTTTTTAAACATTTGATTTTATGATATCATATGTTGCTATTCTTTACAAAGTTCTTTCTGCATAATGCCTTCCTTGAATTTCTCCATCTAGCATCTCTTGTATCTAATTATGTATGTATATGTACCTCTCATAGATCTCGGATATCATCCATGATTTTGTTATGCAATATCTTGAAAAGGAAAGGCATTCATCTGTTACTCATAACAGATCATAGGGTTAAAGGAAGTTTCAACAGGAGTAGCACCATGGAAATATGACTTTTTCTTAAGGGGCTCTATAGCACATCTTGTGAAATAAGGCAAGTTCAGCTTGCTTGATTTGAGTGTTAGGGTAAGTACATACCTGAATGCTTGTGAGATTTTTTTTTCTATTCCTTATTAAATCCTGAAGCACATCTTGTGAAATATGACTTTTTCTTAAGGGGCTCTATAGCACATCTTGTGAAATAAGGCAAGTTCAGCTTGCTTGATTTGAGTGTTAGGGTAAGTACATACCTGAATGCTTGTGAGATTTTTTTTTCTATTCCTTATTAAATCCTGAAGCCTGGTCGATGTTCTGGATTAAAAAAGTTTCATATTACATGAGCTTTCTGTTATTGTTTAAGTTATTTGAACTTTCAAATTTTAGGAGATAGCAGCACAAATTAAGATGTCTTCTAGATTTCTCAATTAGTACAAATTTAGAAGTTGTATAAGATTTCTTAGCTTGCTTATAAGTTGTAGAATATGATCTTTGTCGTACAAAGATAATAACTTCTGCCTATAAGTTGATCCCTTTGTGAACTGAGCGATCAAGGTTTGAGTCACGAAGATAGCCTATATACTTTTTAGGGGTAAGGCTGCATATGTTTACCCTCCCTCATCTCTGGTTTGGTTGAGGAGCCTTATGCATTCAGCTGGCTTTTAAGCAGTTGGTCCTGGTGTTATGGCAAAGTTGCTTCCTTGCTATTTAAATGACCATAGTTGTAGAAACTTCTTCCCCGCGTGCAATGGTAAGGCTGTGTTCATTAATTCCTCCTCTGCGGAGTCTGCAGTGACTGTAGCCTCAGACATTAAAACTTTTTTTTAAAAAAATTATCATGGTGTACTTAAAAGTTATGTGTTCCATGGTACAGACAAACTTGATATCTTATATGCTTGTCCAAGAATAGCTAGACGCACAATAATGTAATGCAGAAAATTGATGAAATTTACATGTTCTTAAATGTTGCAGTATATCTTCATCAGACCTGGTCTCAAAGTGGATGGGTGAAAGTGAAAAGTTGGTTGCAAACCTTTTCCAAATGGCTCGTGAAAATGTCCCTTCAATAATTTTTATTGATGAAATAGATTCCCTATGTGGTCAGCGTGGAGAAGGCAATGAAAGCGAGGCTTCACGAAGAATAAAGACAGAACTTCTTGTGCAGATGCAGGTACGTCTGCCCATTTTCTTAACTGATTTGCTTCTCTGCTACTATTGTATACTTCCATGGTGCTTTAAGAAATCCAAGCCGGTTAGCTTCTCAATCTCCTTTTCATTAACCTTCTTTTTCTATTTGTGTTTTGTTGAACATTAGATTGATGATGGCTTATTGTTGGGTTTGGCCTAAAATGCTCATAGACTTTCCATTTATGTTCATATTTGTGATTATACAATAGCCATAGGGATAAACAGCAACTTTTGGCCCATATTCAATATCTCCATTGAAGTTTGATCTCTGCTGATTACTAATATAGTTTCTTTTAGCATGCACAGTTTTCATTGTGACTGTCCTTTCACTAAGCTAATTGTTTATTCATGTGGAGTTACTTTGTTACTTAGTTGTCTGTTTTTTTGGATATTTTCATCAGCATCTTTGGCTATTTCTCGTGTTCTTGTTGTACACATGCATGTCTCCTCAGACAACTGCTTGTTCATTAACAATTTTTAATTCCTAAAAGAATTTTGATGAATGCATCAAAATGAAAGGTTGTGCTGTTATATTTGCTCATATGCTTATTGTCCTAAAATGTATCTGTACAGCCACATGTGTGTGCAGTCACATGGCTGTGTAGCATCTTTAGGCAACAACTTCATCACTGAATATTCTTTTCTAGCAAAAAGATGCTCACAAACAAGGCTATGCATGCACCAAAATGAAAAATGGAATTGTTATATGAACCCAAGCATAAGAAACCCTTCAGCATCTACCTTATATCCAGTCAGCTAAAGCAATCATGGTTTGAAGCAAATTCATTACGTCAGAGTTATAAAACTCCACTGTCTTCTTTTAGATAACTAATGAATTGCAACATAAGTAGGTCAAGAAATGGACTCTCTAGTCCTATCTATGGAGGATTAATATGTGAATTTCATTGAGAAATAGAATTTGTGACTGCAGGCATGTGCATGAGACTGGACATCATTTCATCATCACTGGTTATTTCCTAAAAGACCTCATCTGTATTTTAGAACTTTTCCATGTCTAAGTATGGAGCTGTTTTATTACACAACAGTTGGTTTGGCATTTGTATATTTAGAAAATTCATGTCATTTTTGAGATATTCAACCACTGTTGTGGATCATCATGCTATCATGAACTTTTGGTTATTACTTTATTCTTAACTCGGAAATTTTGACTTATTATCTTCTGAATTCTACATGAATGATTAGGTTGTTTGTCTATCATTCAATTATTATTTCTAGCATGGCCTTTTCACTTATGTTGCTGGTCCTTTGCATATTAGAAGTTAGAACAGAGGCATATCGTATTTCTTGTCATTATTTATGAAATGCATGTGATTTTCTTTTGCCACTTCAGGGTGTGGGAAACAATGATGAGAAAGTTCTTGTTCTTGCTGCGACAAACACTCCTTATGCCCTTGATCAGGTTATTGGCTTAGACTGTGATAATGTCTTGTTGTTTCTTGGGTTGTTCCTTGTGTAACTTATTGGTGCTTGTAACCACTAAGCACAGGCTATTCGTCGACGTTTTGACAAGCGGATCTATATTCCTCTACCTGACCTAAAAGCCAGGCAACATATGTTCAAGGTATTGTGAATAGATATTGACTAATAATTTGGTTCTACCTACTTAGCAGTTTGTTACAGTTCTATATCAGTGGTTTAAATAGGCGCCAAGGCGCTCGGGTGAGGCGAGGTGCGAGCGCCTTAAAGCTAGTTCAGGCTGCATGCTTCAGTGAAGCGCTACTTGGGTGCTTGCTTGAACCCAAGCATTGGGCGCCTCGGGCGAGTGCCCGGTTAAAGCAAAGCAATTGAACTAGACTTGATAGTCTGGTTATGTTGAACACTAGCTTAGTTGGTTCAATTGAATAAACTAGGATAAATAGCTTTACTAAAGCTGTGCACGTAAACCCTCGCCCCCTTACTCAACCTCGACCCACAAACCCTACTTCGTGCACAGCCACTGCCTTTGCCGTCGACACTTCCTCTGCTGCTAACGAATGGGTCCAAAGGTCTATGTTTAGTGCGTAGTTCCCTCCACCATCGTTGCTTTCGTGTGCAGCTCCTTCCATCATCAAGGGAGAGGACCACAGCTTCCTCCGCCATTGATAGACACATCTGAAGCTTCCTCCACCCACAACGTCATCGTCTGCAGCTTTTGCCATTTCCTGAAGCTTTCTTTGTCGCTATTGTTGTCGTCTGCAGCTTCCTCTGTCGTTCCTGTTGTCGTCCAAAGCTTCCTCCATTGCTACCGCCACCATCCATAGCTTCCTCTGTCGCTGCTACCATCGTTCGAAAATTCCTTCGTCACCGTCGCTCTTTCCTTTCCCACATTCCACCATCGATGATTATTTTCTCGCCTCTAACTATTGTTAACAGTGAATTAAATACTATTAATAGTAGATTGTTAATTATTATCATCATATAATAGCCCCTATTTAGATTTTAGCATTGCTAATCTCTATTTATTTGAGTCTTTTGATATTTTTGTTATTAGAAGATGGATAATGTGACTTGGTACATAAGATCTTTTCAATTTATGTCGTATTTTTATTTATATAATCATATTTATTAATTATATTATATTTTTTTTATATTTTAATATTTTAGAGCGTCTCGCTTTGCTTGGGCTGGCGCCTAGCACCTTGGGGGGACCTTGGCGCCTAGTATTTTTTAAAATACTGTTTCATATCTCATTCTCTAGCATGAATATATTATTACAATTTATACTCATTGGAATATGTAGGTACATCTGGGTGACACCCCTCATAACTTGACTGAAAAAGATTTTGAGTACTTGGCTCGTAGGACAGAAGGGTTTTCCGGTTCTGATATTTCAGTTTGTGTAAGTGGTTTCTAATGGTTTCAGATTCCCCTCCAGATTTAATTTCTTCCTCTGAATGCTAATAATCAATGCTAAGTGTATCTTCTGCCTGTGTAAACAGGTGAAGGATGTGCTTTTTGAACCAGTACGAAAAGCTCAAGATGCTATGTTTTTCTGCAAGACTAGCGATGGCATGTGGATGCCCTGTGGACCTAAACAACCAGGAGCTGTTCAAACCACGTTGCAGGAGCTTGCTGCAAAAGGTCTTGGCGCTAAGGTGCATGCGAAATCAGTATTTTTCTTATTTGGTCATTGGGCCATAGCTTGACTTAGCATTTCATGTTTCTTTGGGTGCATAAACAGATCCTCCCACCACCCATCACAAGGAACGATTTCGAAAAAGTTTTGGCCAGGCAGAGGCCCACAGTCAGCAAAGCCGACCTTGAAGTGCACGAGAGATTCACAAAGGAGTTTGGGGAAGAGGGCTAATCGATGTTTGTTGGCTTAGTCTCTCGTTGATGTACATTGTAATTTCCTCGATCTGTATCAGGAGATTGTTCAGGGGCATGAGCCCTGTATAAGTTGGAGCATCGAGGCCGATCTTGAGTATTTACACATCCGCTAGTTTAAACTACGTATTTGTCCATCTGATCACTCCCAATGTACTAAGACGGAAGTGTATATACATATTGAATGACACAGACAAGTTCCGATCTATATCACCTTGGCTTAATTTTTTCTGCATCTATCTTTCCATGATCGGGTTAATACTGCTTGCAGTCGCTGAATCATGGCTGTGATTGGCTCAGTATTGACACACAGTCTCTGGTGCAGTTATAATCATTATTTTCTTGCTATTTAGTTTCTGAAATGACCCCAGGAATCCAGGAATGCTCAATGTGATTCATGGTTCCCCCTTTACGTAATATGTCAACATGCTTTTGCTCATCTTGTGATCGTGGCCTTGGCTGTCTCACTTCCAGTGACCTATTCCAGACACAGCACAGCTGCAATATCCTGAACCATCATGTCTCCCATTGGCACAAGCAAACAAGAGAACCAAAGCGTGTGAGACGTACAGAGATGAACCAGATTCCCCCATGTCCACTGGTGCTGCTTGCTTCCCTCCTACCCTTGTGCCACGCACACAGTTCACAACTAGGGCAGAAGTGGGAGAGGGCACACAGAAGCTTGTTACCGGGGTATCAGTAATTGTTAAGTTGGCTTTGCCAAGGGATGGTGGTAGCTGGAGAGGGCCAAAAAGCATCTCGGGTTCCTTCTTTTCTTTTGCCTTTATCTCTGTCTTTGCTCTATTTCACATTGTCAATTGGATTCTATACTAATGCAGCATCCCTGCCATTACTAGTAGGTCAACATCCAACCCCCATATTATTATTCCTCATGTCACCAGACAAAGTGATTGCTATTTTGCCCTGCTTTTTCTCCCTCAAACACTACTGAATCATTCACTTCACTTTGACAATATGTCATGGCTATTCTTTAGCCTTTTCTTTTCATCATAGTATGTGGTTGATGTCACTGTTGCATTACTAAAGTACTTTTGAGAGAAGGAACATTTGACTCATAGAAGAACAAAACTTTGAGATGTAAAAAAATAATTGAACGGACATTAAAAAGAAAAAGGAAGCATGAAAGGCCTACACAAAGACTTATGCTTTCAGTGTTCAAATCACAAGCTTGATATCAAATCATTAGTATTACAACAAAGTCATACTGTTGATTCTACTACATCTTCCTTGCGTCATGACCTGTGGATATGAGTTGAACATCCAACATTATTTTTTCCACAGTGCAAGATGCTTCAGCCTCGAGTTCTCGAGCTCTCTTTGATCATTGGTTTAAGCTTATGTAAGTAATGGATTCTGTAGAGTCAGACCATTGATTAGAGTCGAATTGATGAAACTATTATTCAGATAGAGCCTACTTTTTTGCTTAGCCATACCTAAAAGCTTCATTAGTTTAATCCTACGTATCATTGAACACCTGATATTGGCCGTCACAGTACAAGCAATACGTAATAGATTCCACAAAGTCATGGCAATGACCTGAAAGAACATCTGCGTATGTCATGACATCTGTATATTAATGCGGTAATGCCTCCTTTGTCTTGCTCAGAAAGTGCCTTGATGCTCTGTTGGCCTTATTGGTCATGCTATGAAACATTGCTCAAGGAACCATTGTTTTCATTATGCTGTCGAAGTAGATAAATTCCCAGGCAATGGATGTGTGATGCAGCCATGACTGCACGGCCAGGATGGTGCATATGGATGAGATCGAGTCGGGCAGTAGCGGCGTGAGGAAGAAGATTTGACTTCTTTCATCTGGTTTCATGCTTTGGATCAGAAACAGTGTGCTCTTCTTCCCTTCAAACCACATTGCTGTCGATTCCATTTCAGCTCGATTATTATTATATTGGAGCAGACGCACGAGGGAAAGATGTGATACGAGAAGCACATCCATCTCATTCTGGAGCCAATCAGAAACAACATGGAACAGAACATGTCTAATCACAGTGATACCAAATCGTCCATTATCGTGTCGTCAACATGCCACCACTGAGCTAAAAAAACAGAGACATCGATGTCAAAAGCCAGCAGACAGACCTGCTGATGCGCAGGAAGCCCAACAGTGAGGCTTTTGACACGCTCTGCCTTATTGCCCTGACGACCTTACTGTGTTAATGACCACAATATCAACTTAAATAGGTATGTAGATAGATAGATGGACGAATAGGTAGATGACATAAGGTAAGGTAGGATGGATTCATGGAGGGCTGTGACTCAGGAGGAGGAAGTGACAATGCAGCAGGGATCCCAGATGAACAATGGCCCGCGCAGCTGGCTGCACCCCCTCATGCTGTGCAGCAGCTCCTCCCAGTTCCACCGCCTCGAGGTGAACAGCAACTTGTTGTCTGGAGGCAGGTGGCTGTCCGGTGCTCTGTCGAAGCTGTGTTTATCTTGAGCTCCGCTGAGGACAGAGGCTGCCACCACTGCAGCCGCTGCTGTGGCGGTTGTTGGCGGGGGCCGTCGCATGACTGAAGCTGCTGTCGGAGCTTGATCTTGGTTGTTGAGTCTGGTTTTGGAGGTTTCGGATTCCGGCGGAAGGTCGACCCTGGCGTTGCTGCTCGGTCGATTGCAGCCGACGAACTTGTTGATGACAAGGGAAGAACGGAGGACCTTCATGGCGCCGCCGCTCGGTTGCTGGGGTTGTGTGCTCACTTTGACCTCGACGACGGTGCCCCTGTCGACTACTTCCACTTCCTCTTCTTCCTCCTCTTCGTCTTCCCCTTCCTCGTAGCAGTTCTCTTCCCCTTCATCTTCCTCTTCTAACCGTGCGATCTCTACTACTTCATTTTCTTTGGTTTCATTCAATTCTTCGTCAACAGTTCGATTTTGTTCTTGTGGTTGTCCCATTTCTGTGTTGTCGGAGGAGGCGTCGTGGAAGGTGGCGTCGATGAAGGACAGGAGGAGGCGGCCACCCTCGCGCTGCGCGTGGAGGTAGTTCTTGGAAGGTACACTGACAGCCTCGACGAGAAGTCGGCCTTCCCGGCGACGGGGCCTCATGTGCAGGCAAGGCCCGCCGTCGTGGCGGCAGATGGACGGCAATGGCGGAGGGAACAGCCTCGGGGTCGATCTCCTGCCAACGGAGCAGTGGTAGTTCACTGACGTCAGCTCCTTCCCTTTGCGTTGCGGTACTTCCCGCTCCTCTGCTTCTCTGTTTCGCCACACTCGTCGTTCCTCAATGGTCACGAGCTTGTCGTGCACGTCATGGTTTTCTTCTTCTCTCTCCGTCACAACCATCGGCAAGTAATCGACATCAAGCTCGTCGAGGAACGAGGAGAAGTCGTCAGAGCCGGTCTCCGACCCCAGGCTCTCCGTGCATGTCTGGAGGCTCTTCTGGCTCAGCGAGCTCGAAGACCGCCTCACCAGAGGATGAACATAAGGAGCCGGCGGAACGGTGGCAGCCTTCTGCGCCTGGATGGCGCTCCATATGTCGAGTTGCCCGGGCCGCTCCTCATCGTCTTCCACGGCCATCACAGCATCATCTTTACTCTCGTATCGCTCCTCCGCCACCGGCCATTCATACTTCGTCATTTGAAAGGGTGTTTGCAGCACCAAGACCGACATCTTCAGGCCACAAAGATGAAGAGGTTTAGCACTACGAAGTGATCGAGAGGATAGACAAGAAGTTTGTAGAGCTGTAATTACCTCAAACAAGGATGTGAATTGGCTTTGGCTAACGTTATGTAAACTGAGAGAAGAAGGAGATAGAATGACGAGAAGCTGTCTAACTCCTCCGACCACCACGCTCCTCTCAGAAGCAGCGCTGCTGATGAGAAACGAGGGAAGGATAGCGGTGTATTTATGGTAGGAGAAAAAGGCAGGCTGTCCTTCTGTTCCTCACTCTCCCTCCGCAACCTTTTAGCTTTCAGGGCCCTCCATTTCCACTGCTTTAGCTACCTTTTCTTTCTCCATCACTCATTCATTCTTAGCCCGTATAGAAATCATACATAGAGAGAGAGAGAGAGAGAGAGAGAGAGAGAGAGAGAGAGAGAGAGAGGGAGGAGTTTTCTTGAAGAGTTACAGAGGTCAGACCAACATTTGGCATGCACGTTCCTACAGTCATCAAAATTAATCTGCTGCTTCATGAAAAGAGTTAGACATCTGAGAGTGTAATCTCTTTGGAACTTATTTCTCTTACTCTGTTTATTCCCTTGTCTCGCAGAAAAGATTAGTGGAATAGTCTCATAGAATGTTTTTGGACCATTCACTGAGAAAAATTCCAAGAATAAACCCTCCAGCTAATGTTTTAAGATCATTTAAAGTACCTATCGATAGTATGCTGGAAATCCCATTCATTGGAACAATAGATTTACTGATAGTACAATGAGAATTCCAATCCAAGATTTCCAGTACAGTCAGAGCTCATCAGCACTGGCACGCGTAATAGTTTAGAAGTTGAGTGCCATAGTGAAGAATATTAGCATCCAACTCTGCTTTCCCCTTAGCTTTTCCCCGTACATATTCCTTCCCCTTTGATGAATTTTAGACATGATACTGACTCATGACATTATATATATATATATATATATATATATATATATATATATATATATATATATATATATATATATATATATATATATATTTGTTCTCTCATTCATCTAATCTCATATGGTTTGAAAACACGCATCCATATATCGGTATATATAGATCACTCCTTTTTGGTGTACGTATGGCTTAGCTTTGGTCGCCTATTCGAGCCTCAAACATACGCATCACGCAGATGCCATTCTTCACAACGCAAGCACCGCTTTGGAAGCAGCAGTGGCTGCATAAACTCCAAGCGGAATGGCACAAAACCTTTTGTCGAACACTTAGTGACACAGTGCTGCTGCATTGGCGTTCAACGAACCAGGCGGAGCCACGTTGAGGGAGACTATTCCGAGCCTTCTTCTACGCCGAGTCAGCGGATTCTTGGCCACCGTGGTCCAATCATGGCCCTCCGATGGGTGGAGCTAGGGGAATCCCCATCCCTCGGTGCTCCTGCGGCTTCCTTTCTCCCTCAGCGTGCCACTAGCGCAAGGGGATTCGTTTAGCGGATAGGAGAGTATAATTTGGTGATAAGAAGCTGCGGGTGATGATGATGATCATGAGACATTCTAACGATGTGGTTGAGGTTTGGACTCGGAAAGGCCTCTCCAATGCTTACTACCTTTCTTCACTTCTCCTTTCCCTCACACTTGGTTAAAGGAAGAGACATCTTTCCCTCACACTTGGTTAAAGGAAGAGACATGCGACCGTGTGGAGAAAGGGGGTGCCTCCTTGCCCCTTTTGGTCAGGTGTGGTAGGCCATTAATGCCCTCTGCAACTTTAATTCCGAGAAAGAACGATGAGGAAGAGAGAGCTTTGGATTCTGAATAAAAGAAATATGTGTGGCTGATGATGGATGATTGATGATGTCAGTGCAAAGCATGTATGATTAACTCGCTGTATAAAGAATTAAAAGAAATGAACAGTTGTCTTCAAATACAGGAGAATACTAAGGATCAACCTTTCTGAATGGCAGTGTATATATATATTATGTGAATAGTGAGCTCCAAAAATTAGTATTCAAAATTAATGATAAAAATGTTAATTTTTCTCTACATATATTGTAAGTAAAACGGATCTGTGATTAGCAGAACTACATGTTTTAGTAAGCAGATCTTAAAGACCATCAGAAGGATTCAGGTTCTTCCACATCTTGTGGGCTTAGTGCACCATTGATCCTCCTTACCTGCTCTATGCTTATGGAAGCAAAAGCAAGTATCAAGTAACTACCACCACTATTAGATTTGTTCTGATTTAAGGGATTAGAGGAGCTGTTACATCACTTTGTGCCTTGCAAGATCATGTCCTTTTGACCTTCCAAGATCATGTCTTTCCATTAGCATTGCTTAATTTGTAAGAAAAGCATGCATCAAATAGTCAATTTCTCAAGTATATATTTAGCAGATATAAATATATATATGTGTGTGTGATACATGAGTTCAATAACCAGACAAAAAGCATCAGTCTGAGTGCACTTGGACTAAAGGCTGCTCAAAATGCAATAATAGATCTATTATATTGGGTCCTGAAAGTTGACCAATCCATTTCCGAAGCTTTGATGAGTTCATCTTCACCACACAGCCCACCGGATATGAACACCCAAGCCGAGCAAGTTTTAAGTGAAAAGGCATCCAACAAGCACTAACACCGCAAACCTTCGCCACCAAGTTATTGTGCCTCTCGGCATTTGCGGGTGAGTGCACTCTCGTGAGAATTGCCTCCGGCATGCAGTCCAGCAAAAGTGTCCACCATACATCACGGTCAAGGACTTGAGATCCAGGCGGGATCTCCTGTCCTTCCTCCTCCCCCTCACATACCATCCCCATTGTGAAGCCCTTTTGAACCGATGAGAGAGAGAGAGAGAGAGAGAGAGAGAGAGAGAGAGAGAGAGAGAGAGAGAGAGAGAGAGAGAGAGAGAGAGAGAGAGAGAGAGAGAGAGAGAGAGAGAGAGAGAGAGAGAGAGAGAGAGAGAGAGAGAGAGAGAGAGAGAGAGAGAGAGAGAGAGAGAGAGAGAGAGAGAGAGAGAGAGAGAGAGAGAGAGAGAGAGAGAGAGAGAGAGAGAGAGAGAGAGAGAGAGAGAGAGAGAGAGAGAGAGAGAGAGAGAGAGAGAGAGAGAGAGAGAGAGAGAGAGAGAGAGAGAGAGAGAGAGAGAGAGAGAGAGAGAGAGAGAGAGAGAGAGAGAGAGAGAGAGAGAGAGAGAGAGAGAGAGAGAGAGAGAGAGAGAGAGAGAGAGAGAGAGAGAGAGAGAGAGAGAGAGAGAGAGAGAGAGAGAGAGAGAGAGAGAGAGAGAGAGAGAGAGAGAGAGAGAGAGAGAGAGAGAGAGAGAGAGAGAGAGAGAGAGAGAGAGAGAGAGAGAGAGAGCGAGGGGAAAGCCAGAGAGCACTGAGATCGTCCCGTGGAGTAATCATTGTCGAGTGACCCAACACCTGGTCTGAATTCTCGTCCGCCTGACGCAGTCGATGAAGGATGGCGAGTTGGTTGGGTGTTGTCGGGCACTTGGATTGCATTTGTCGGTGGTACGGATGATGCAAGTGAGAGGACCTATTGACTTCTTGATCCGTTGATGGCCACGGCTTTGTTCGGTGGTGATGAACTGAGCCAGCTTGGGAATGGTTGGAAGTACATACCAAGTTAGCTACAGCAACATCAGTGTTTTTGAGTGCTTAGACTGGACTTCAAGTTTCTCTTTCTTTAAATAGCTCTGAGAAGATGAATGCATGTTAATGTGATCAAGCTTTGGTTTTATGGGAGTCCACTGTGCTCCTCACTGGGCTTTCAACTCTGAACAGTTGTAGGCTCAACCATGACCATAAGAGAGACCAGCAGATTAAAACCATTGATTTCTTGCTTTATATGACAAGTCAAGCTCTCATTTTTTATGCTGAGATGTTGCACTCTGATAGTTTCTTGAGTGCATATAATCTTACATGCATAACAAGAAGAGACTAAATGGTCCAAAAATGTGTTTTGTATTACGTAGAGTTCACAACTAACCATAATTTAATTGGTCGAGAGAAGGAGATTTGAGTTTGAAACCTTGGAAACATTGTAGTTCTGTAGCTGCAGAATCTGCTTGGTTCACTGCGCAGGGGATACCCATCAGACTAAAGCCCAGTGGTCTTACGAAAATATAGCTATGTCAAGAAGAAGAAGAGGAGGAGGAAGACGACGAAGAAGGAGGTGATGATGATGATGAATGCATGCTTTGGTTTTATGAGAGAAATTTGTTACTCTGATCAATGTCATATTATACTCACCCCAGTCATATTAAATATTGAATGTAGGATTAAACTTATGAAGTCATATTTTTAGCTCTATGGTCATCTAGTGTTCAATAATTATATACATAATATTAGTCAGTATATTGTCAATAGTGTATCATTTCTTATGACTTATATACCGTTAGTTAGGCTGAGCCTCCCTGCCTCGCGCTTACTTGTGGTTCAAGTCATGACATGAGTTGTGAGGCAAAGCATATCATCGTATGTTATGCTCTTAGAGATGCTAGTTAGTCATCACTCATCATATCAACATCACATAAGATCCATAGAAAGATAAAAGGCTTAGGAAGCCCAACATCCTCTTGCTCACATCGATATAAATAAGAGTCCAAAAGGTAACTTAGGTTAGTTACCAAGCTATCGAGATATCTCTCCTGTGGAATATTCGTAGGAATATTTTCGGAAGTCTAGGAGGTAATTCAGGTTGATTATGAACTACCTTATATATGAAATATTCATAGAAATATTCTCAAAGTTCCATTGGGCAATTTGGATTAGTTACAAAATACATTCTTTACAAAATATTTGCATGAATATTTTTGGAAGTCCAAGTGATAACTCGAGTCGGTTACGAATGTCTCCCCTATGAAATATTCATAGAAATATTCTTAAAAGTCCAATGGGCAACTCAGGTCAATTACGAATGACATTCCTTATGGAACCTTTATGGGATATTTCTTCTTATTATGGTCAGTATAGAAATACATCCTTAACTCCAGATTAGGAGAGAAAGACTTAGGTACTAATTTAAGCATCGGAGTGATTGACTCGGGAAGCTCCTCTCGACCTCGATCTTTATGCATGTAATGAGTCTAGAAAGACTATGCTATATTCTGAAGGACACGTTGTGCTGACGAAGATGTCAACGATAGTTTTTCCTAATATTTAGTGCTATAAGGAGGACCCGATGTCGTAGAAGCGTCCATAAGCCGACCTGGTCCATGAACATTCGGATGAGGCTCTACACCCACATTACTTTTACTCAAATAGGGTAGTAGTCACTCTTTCCCTATATAGATACATCCATCTCATCGCAAGTACTAATGTAATTCTAGCATTCATTTAATAAACCTAAGCCCTCAACTTCAAGAGTGTCGTTGGGCTATCTACTCATTTCTACTAAGGTAATCTTGAACCTCACCTAGCAAATGCAAGTATTAGTCGACATAATACAGATTATTACCTCGCTTTTATCTCAGTTAAACCAATAGGTGATGCCACAGCCACCATCAATAGTTTAGTAATCACTAGCATCAACGTTTGCTAAGGTCCTCCCTCCCAATGAATTGCTAGCATCTTACGAGCATCTAAAACCTATCGAGTCATCAGTCGAGCAAGTGCCTCGCTCCCCAACCGTAGAGTTTAGTAGGTTGCCCCACCATCGCTCTACTTGAATTCGGGACTCACTCAACTGATTCAACAGACAACTCTCTCTAGATCTAACTATATTAAATGGATCGACACTTGAAAGATATGCATCATGACTTTCACCAATGTAGGGGTGATAGGCAAATCGAATCCATCTTGAGTCGATCATCGTTTATTTAGGATATTCAAGAAGAGTTGATCTCCATTAACTTCCACCTCCTATCAATGGAAACCTTTGACAACGTCATTGACGTAATAGTTTTGAGTAAGCGTGGAGAATCTCATAAGAGACTGAGGCAAGAGCGACCATAATTCACCCCCACCCTAAGGTCTTCATGATGAAGGAGAAATGAACAACCCAACTTGTCTCGCCCGAGATTTGAACTAACCCCCTTGAACTTGACTAGAAGTGAAGTTTTCTTGCAAATAAGAGAAAAAGGCTTATTGAGAGACCCCCGACTAATGAGGATTCTATTCGAGAAAAGAAACAAATCTAGGTATTAGTGTTTCCACTATAATTACAACCATGATACAGATGACTATTATGATATAAAAGAACGGATTAATGAGCTCATACGGTGAGGCCACCTTATGCGGTCCATTCGTATACGTTGGGTGCCATCACCTTGACCTAAGAGGCCAGTTGAGAGATAGATCAATATTATCATTAGTGGTCTAGCCATAGGAGAAGATAACACCTTAGGTTGCAAAACTTATGCCCGAGCAATTAGCTAGCTATCACTCGTGACATCAATGCCACGTATGACCCATAGGAAGATAAAGGCTCAAGAACCTCTTACCCAGGTGGATAGGAGTTTAAAAGGCAACTCAAGTCAATTATCGAGCTGCCAAGCTACATCTCTTGTGGAATATTTATAGGAATATTTTTAGAAGTCCAAGGGGCAACCCGGTTCAGTTATGAATTGCCTCCCTTATGAAATATTCATGAAATATTTTTGAAAGTCCAAGGGGCAGTTCGGATCAGTTACGAACTACCTCTCTTGTTGGATATTCAAAAGAATATTTTCTGAAGTCCAATAGCAACTTAGATTGGTAATGAACTGTCGTTCTTGCGGAATCCTTATTAGATATTTCTTCTCAATGTTAGTATTAAAACACACTCTTAACTCCAAATTAAGAGGGAAAGACTTCGGTACTAATTTAAGTATCAAAAGTGCTAACTTTGAAAAGCTTCTTATGACCTCAATCTTTGTGCAAGTAACAAATCTGGAGGGTCATACAGATCAAAGTCATATTATATTGACGAAGACGTCAATGATAATTTTTCCTAACAATTATAATATTTTAGATTATGGGATTAGAATCCTCAATAATACTATTTATAATGCACTTGGGAACCTATTTCAAATTTGTATTGAGGACCCAATATAAATTTCAAATATGAATTGATGTTTGATAATTTTTTTTCAAATCATATTTGACCTAGATGTTATATTAGAAATATTCCAATGTTGATACTACTTTACATAGTAGTATTGTATTAGTATTTCAACATTTGTAAGATATTGGTATAATTTTTAAATTTCAAAAGTATGCTATAAATTTATCTAAAATTATAATATTATCAAAATGATTTAATGAGAAATCAATATGATTTATATTTTCTATAATATTAAATTTTATTTATTTTTAAAATATTTTATATTTATTTGTATGATTATATTTTTATTTATTATATATTTGGACTATACAAATTTTTTTATAAGATTACATGCATTTAATTATTTATTTTATTTATTTACTTATTAATTTTAAATAAAAAATATGTATTCACTTTGAATAAATATAAAAAATATTAGAAGGATAAATTTATCATAAAATAATTAATAGACTTTTGAAATACAATCTTATCAAACAATACTTATGTATATTTAAAATATAATTTTCATCTATTGTTTATCAAACAAACCATGAAGTATTCTATAATTATACATTCACTCAAATTTTTTCCTCTAACTATATATTTAGAATATAAATATATTTTCAAACGCAACCTTAACGTCCACCATTGTAGATTTAGATTGAAATGGAGGAAGATCCAAACACATAAGGTTTTCATCGCCATGTACACAAGTGGACCACACCAACTCTTAGCCCATAGTGGCTCTCTCTCTCTCTCTCTCTCTCTCTCTCTCTCTCTCCACACTTGGCTGGTGTTGGTGTTATGTTCCTTTAGTTGTTCGATCCTTCTCGGATTCTTCTTGTGAGCTTTAGAGAGAGATGAAGCGAATACTTCTGACGTGAAGACAATTAATGAGCTAACCTCACCAATGACACGTCCCTATCGCAACCCAAGTCAAACCCTACCATCAATTAGTGGACCGAACCGAGAGAGTCGGTGCGACCGATCTTGTGATGCGGTTTGGTCTAAGTGGAGTTAGTGAGCTTTAATTTTGACTTCAGATACTCATTATGGAATAAACGTGAATCATACGATGTTATTAGTAAGTCTAGTCATCACCATCAATAAACATGCAAAAAACAACTACAGCCAACTTACTAAATGAAAATGGTGCATGTTGTTATAACTTACTAAATGAAAATGGTGTCATTCGTATTAGAATAAAAAAAAGAATGTCTTTTGTTGGGATCATCGAGCTTTAGCTCTTCAGTCAAACGTCACCTAATTTTGGCGATGGAGAGAGACTAGAAACCCCCCAAAGCCTCTCTTGGATTCGTAGGTTTTCCTTTATTCTTCACTGTAAGCATGCGCTTTGAGTTGAACCAACCGAACGGATCTTAGTCTTTGCCTCATTTGACGATGCTATCTGAACATGTCACATTGATGATTCAATCTGCCAAGTAACGGATGGATTTTTATCATGCGGAAGCACTAAAGAGTCAATAAGCTCATGTGAATCATCATCTCACACGGAAGACCAGACCAGATGACCCACAGCTTATCATTTTCTTCCCCATAGTTGCCAACCTCAACGTCATCCCCAGTGTGATCGTAGCAGCACACATCAATCCAATCTCGATCGATATGCACATCAAATCAGAATAATTCCTCGATTATGCTTGTTAATTATTAGTGCGCACACCAAGATATTATACTATGTACACATACATGACTTTGGATCGATGCGGACAGTTTCCTCTACCGAGATTGTTGACATCAAAAGGTGGTGATCAATAAAAAATCCAAATCTAAACAGGATCCCAGAGATCCTCCACCCCACTTGAGACTCTATAATCCCACACCCAAACAAAGAAAGATTTAGTGTCGGATCTCCCCAACACGATTCCCAGATCACGTCCGAGCCGCCTCACGCCACAAATCTCCTACTCGCGCCAGTGCGGGCCCCACCGGAAGTTTCTGCTCTTCGGCCAATGGGGTTGGAGGAGTCTCGTGGTGACGTGTGAACGGGATGGACTGGTAAATAAGGACGCGTGTGGGGGTATTTTCGCGAATGAGGATCATTATTTCTATTATATGATTGAATTATTATTACTCCTTTTTCTCTGTTCTCTTTCCTCCGTCGCCGCTGCAACGTTTCCGAAGCGAAGGGAACAGCAACAGCTGAGACGACCTTCCTCTTCTGTTCTCTCTCCCTTGGTTCCTCTGTTCTTTGTCGTCTACGTCGGCTTGGGACTCGTTTGCTTCTGAAAAGAGTATACATTGGGGATTTCATCGAAGCTCAGAGGAAGAGGCAGGCGCTGGATCTGCATTGATTGGTAAGGAATGCCCGTCGCAGCCGCCGTTGATTAGGGCTTGCGGTCGCAGGTGGAGGCCGTAGAATGCGGCGGCCAGCTGATGACAATGGTGACGCCGTCGTTACCACCACCACCACCACCACCGGAGTCGGGTGGGAGGAGACGGCGGAGGACGAGGAGAGGCTCCCTGCTCAGCCCAGAGGCGGGCGGAGAGTGACACCCACGGTTGACCACGCGGAGGACGCGGCGGCGGTGGAGAAGGTGATGCCGAACGGAGACCTGTATACGGGAGGGTTCGCGGGGAGCGCGCCGCACGGGCGGGGGAAGTACCTGTGGGCGGACGGATGCATGTACGAGGGGGAGTGGAGGTGGGGGGAGGCCGCTGGGAAGGGCAAGTTCTCGTGGCCCTCCGGCGCTACCTTCGAGGGCGAGTTCCGCTCCGGCCGGATGGAGGGCTTCGGCACCTTCACCGGGACCGACGGAGACACCTACCGTGGCCAGTGGGTGGCCGACCGCAAGCACGGCTTCGGCAGCAAGTCGTATGCCAACGGCGACTACTATGAGGGAATGTGGCGGCGCAACCTCCAGGAGGGCCACGGCCGCTACGTTTGGCGGAACGGCAACCAGTATGCGGGGGAATGGCGGGGCGGCGTCATCAACGGCCGCGGCGCACTCATCTGGGCCAACGGCAACCGGTACGACGGTCAGTGGGAGAACGGCGTTCCCAGGGGCAGCGGCGTCTTCACTTGGCCCGACTGCAGCTGCTACGTCGGCAGCTGGAGCGGCGGCGAGCCCATGGCCCTCGACGGAACATTCTACCCCGCCACCATCGCCGCCTGCAAGGAGATCTCCGGCAGGAGAAGCTCCTTCTTTCAGTTGGCCGATGGATCAGCACCATCGACGCCGCTGGTCCTAGCGTCCAGGAAGCCGTCGTCAGTGGATGGAGGCTCCACCCGTAGGGGGAGCTCGGTCGCAGAGAAGAGCCTCCCCAGGATCTGCATCTGGGAGTCAGACGGCGAGGCTGGGGACATCACTTGCGACATCATCGACACCCTCGAATCATCGGTGCTGTACAAGGACGGGTCGTCATTCGGCCATGGCAGCGGCACCCTCATTGGGACGGTGCACCGGCGACGGAGTCCCAGCTGCTTGGTGACACGAGAGGCAAAGAAGCCAGGGCAGACAATATCGAAGGGGCACAAGAACTACGATCTTATGTTAAACCTTCAATTAGGCATTAGGTAGATGCTTAAAGAAAGAGTTTTAGACTGTGCCTTTGTTGACATTTGAACCGACAATGTCGGTATATTTAGTTGTTTGATCGACTTGATTTTTGGATTCAGATACTCGATTGGGAAGCCAGGTTCGATGCAGCCACGAGAGCTGAGGCCAGCAGATTTCGATCCAATGGAAAAGTTCTGGACGAGGTTTCCTTCTGAGGGATCAAAGATTACTCCTCCGCACCAGTCAGTCGAATTCCGCTGGAAGGATTACTGCCCCATGGTCTTCAGGTATATCCCTTTGAGCAATGTGATAAATGCACTTCCTTGTTGCATTATTTCCAGCTCAATGCAACCTGAATCAAGTTGATGAAAAGTATTTGGATCAATTCTTGGATTGCAGGCACCTGAGGAAGTTGTTTTCAGTGGATCCGGCAGAGTATATGGTGGCTATTTGTGGAAATAGCGCATTGAGGGAGCTGTCTTCACCTGGGAAGAGCGGGAGCTTCTTTTTCGTGACCCAGGATGATCGGTTTATGATTAAGACAGTAAAGAAATCTGAAGTGAAGGTTAGTTGATTAGCTCTTGTGTCCTCCATCAGGAATTCCTTCATCAGAATTGTTAATTATTGCCTTGATCTCTCAGACCTCATCCAACCTTATCAAGTCACTGCCTTTTTTATGAAAGTACAGCATGTTCTCACATTGCGGATTCTCTTTTGCCTTTTCAGTTATAGTCATCAATGCTTCCCACCCTGTTTACTTTGTATTTACATTGTTTTTTGCCTGAATGCTTAAGCTTTCCTGTAACTTTCTTTAGTGAACTTGATATTGTAAAGATAGATGTTTATCACCTGATAATATTCGAGTGCACATTTTGTTTATTTATTTGTTTTTTTGGCAACTTATCGCCATTGGTACCCCTTTGCAATACATGCTCAGGTGCTCATTAGGATGTTACGCAGCTATTATCGGCATGTATGCCAGTATGAGAACTCACTAGTGACGAGATTCTATGGCGTGCATTGTGTGAAATCTAATGGAGGGCAAAAGGTATGCAAATAATAAGCATAAGCTTGTGTAAGCTAAAGTACATTCATAATAGCTTCCGCTGTTTTACAGTACTAGTACATGCCTTTATTGTTCTCTGATCTTGTGCCACATGTTGGCTGGAAGTCAGGTCCGTTTCATCGTTATGGGTAATTTGTTCTGCTCTGAGTACCATATACATAGAAGATTTGACTTGAAAGGTTCATCCCATGGTCGGACAACTGACAAGGTTGAGGGAGAGATTGATGAGACAACAACGCTCAAGGATCTCGACCTCAACTTTGTATTTCGTCTTCAAACATCATGGTACATGGAGCTTCTCGAGTAAGTTCACATTCTAATCAAAGTTGATCAATTTCTCTGGCTAGCTTTACTTTCTTTTCTGTCATCATTGGTCTGATCAAATTCTCTTTACCTTGTAGACAAATCAAGCTGGACTGTGAGTTCTTAGAAAAAGAGGGGATTATGGATTATAGTCTCCTGGTGGGAGTTCACTTCTGTGATGATATATCAGCATCTAAAATGTGCCCATCACCATTTCTTGCTTTGCCAAGTAAGTTGATAACTTTTTAAAAGCCTGATTCCGGCTGTAAACATTTCACAGCAGAGATGACATTGATCTAATCATAGCAATGATGCTTGATCAGAATTATATGACCAGAAGGAAACATTTAAATGTGGAGACGTCTGGTCTGACCTATGCTTCTCATCATCAACCTGTCAGGATATGGATCAGATTCTGGACACATGGTATGCCCTTTACCTGTGTTGAGTTTGTTGTTTGTTTTCTGATTAAGAAAGCTCAGTGGTGTTACATTATCCTCAGACAGTAATAATGATGCATGATGGGGATGTTTCCCCCTCCTATTTCATATGAGCTGCTTGTGGTTTAGCATCATTTATTCTCTTACTGCATTTGATGCTGATGGATTCCAAAGCCTTTTGCAAATCTTCGTTAGCTTTTCCTAGAAAAACTCGTGGTCGAGTATTTTGAGTAGTCCGTCTGCTACCATCAAATATAGGGGGTTGCTGTTCTAGAATCTTGTCCTGAAGATATAACAGCAGCAACGATCTATTTTTTCTCTTTTGTGCTTAAATAGACTGCATTGATTAAACAATTAGTAAATTAAAGGCTGTCACTTTCAAAATTCTGCCAACAGATTTCTGTTCCCATGGATGGAGTAATTGGATCATTTTGGAAACTGTGAACTTTTTGCTGCTTGGTTATGCCCCGCATCTCAATTTTGTGTGACATGATGTGGTTCTCATCTTGATGTAGCTCCAATGTCATCTAGGTGGCTTACATTGGATGAATATTGCACATCATTGAGACCTAGGTGTCTTCTTCGAGTGTAGATAAAAGAGAAAAAATGATCTCTTGTTGATCTTCTGTAGAACAATTTTTTTCCCATTTCAAAGATAGTTCATTCTTCATGTCATTGCTCTGTTTCGGAAGTTTGGACATTCAGTTGCACTTGATTGTATATGTGATATGACAATGTCTTCGTTATGATCAGGAAGTCGTCGATTCGCTTGGGAGTGAACTTGCCAGCGAGAGCAGAGCACATATCGGGTACCGAATCCGAGCCACCGTTTCTTGTAGGTGGTGGAGGGATGTCGACACCCACAGGAAGCAGCAAGCTCCATGATGTGCTTCTCTACTTTGGGATAATCGATATCCTCCAAGACTACGATATCACCAAGAAATTGGAGCATGCCTACAAATCATTGCAGGTTGATCCCAATTCCATCTCGGCAGTGGACCCGAAGCTCTACTCTAGAAGATTCCAAGATTTCATAAGCAGAATCTTCATGGAAGACACGTAACATAAGTTATCGATGCGAAGGTTGGAAACCACCAGGAAAATCGCCATAAACTCAATGGTAATCAAATTGTTACACATATGTCCAGTTTGTAGCAGCAGTGTGTGTGATTATAGAGGCAATTTTATGGTTGCTGAAGGTGGTGGGCGAGGCTGAATTTTGAAGCTCCGCCACAGAGAAGATTTGTACTTCCTTTGTTTTCTTCACTTTTTCCCCTTTTTTTTTCTCGTTTGTTTCTTAAGATAGGGAGAGAGTTGGATTCTTTTCCTTACTGAAAAGGAATCTCCAAGCAAGCTTCTGTCAGGGGCATGGAATAAGGCATGCCTGTACAGGTGGGTGTTGATGTTGATGATGTGCATGAGAAGATGTAGGCAAAGGATTTAGATATTAAATTGCACCAGCTGTTTAAAATGACTGATCTCTTTCTATCGCGCTCTCTCTCTCATCTTCCTTTTGTGTTATTGTTCCTTCCTTTTCCAGTACTTCAGTGGATGAAAGGGGTAAGCTTTTGCAGAGGACGCAGAGAAGATTACACCGCTGCACTTGGGAGCTTGTGGAAGGGTCAAATTGAGGTCAGTGGTGGGAAAAAGTGGGAAGAGGGCGAACAGGGCATCAAAAGGAGAGAAAAGCTCTCCATGGAAGATGCGCTGCTGATCCGATCTGTTGTTCCTTCTCTCTCTCTCTCTCTCTCTCTCTCTCTCTCTCTCTCTCTGTCTTCCTCTCTTGTTAGATTCCATCACCCTCTCTTTACAGTTTATCTCCTTCTTTGCTCCTAGGAAGCTGGTGATGTTAAAGCTTCTTTTCCCATGCTTTGGCCCTCGCCATGGACTTGTCCACGTGGGTGCGGGTCATCTTCCATCTCAGCTTTTGATTGGTACCACCCACTTCTAACATAATTGGACCTAATGAATCCACTGCAAGAACAGTGCGGAGGCTCACATGAATCGTACCACCCTCTAACATAATACCTATGACTCCACTGCACGACAGTCGGGGCACCAGTCGAGTCTGCCTTCCTCTCCCTCTCTCTCTCTCTCTCTTCTCTCTCTCTCTCTCCTCTCTTTTAGCTCGCACGTACTCATAGAATAGTTCTGTGTCATTACATTAACAGTGTTCCATCCCCTCTCTAATCTCTCGTGCATGCCATTTCTCCCTTCTCGAGCAATATTGGCTTGTTGGCTAAGAGAAAAAGCTTCACCTCTTACCTCTTGATCAATAGGCATACTGTCAGAAAGCAAAGCTTTGAAAGGAAGAGTATAACCCTCTCGATTAAATGCCTTTGCAGCTCAGATCGGCTACACGGACGAAGCAAAGCTCGTCGAGGTTTAAATGCGGACGTTAGTGGCTTCTTAAAATTCCCACCGCTGCCTTGCGGCTTCTCTCTCCACATTCCTATCACCTTTTTCCATCTCCTGTCCTGCCCATTCCTGGTGCTGCATAGCCACAGAGCGCCCGACCATTCGCTCTCTCTCTCTCTCTCTCTCTCTCTCTCTCACATGTCTCAGCTGAACAGAGTCCTTTCCATTAGCGAGTATGTGAAGCACTGCAGTCAATTTCAAAGCAGATTGAACGTAATTTAGACACATCAGATCCAGTGTGAGCATGAAATGCACATGCTGAACCAACCAGGAAATCTGTGCACAAGGTTGAGACGCAGGCTGATACACAATCTCCCGGTTGCTATCTGTAAGCATCTGGAGCTTGTCGCAGAAGAGCTTTGCACTCTGCAAATAGTGTTTTTTCTGAGTCATGTTTGATGCGCATGGATGCTTTCCTACCTGCAACAAACACTCACCATTCTGTCTTCTTTTATCCGCCGGTTGAAGATATCGAACTTGAAGGTGCCATAACATGGCTTTGGCGATGCAGAAGTCAACAGCTTGAGTGAGCCACGAACTGATGAAAAGCTGGCAGGCTTCAGATCGGAGTGCACAATTCACTGATGAGCATTATGACAAACAGCTTTGTGCATTTGGTGCTTCAAAGAGCTGCTCACTATTCAGAGATGGAGGAAGAACAGTAGGTTACATGGTCCCATGAATGCATCCACTAGTTCATACAAGTCACCGAGGCTTTAAAAGGATGCATCCTTCTGCTACTATAGACAAACAAAACATGCCGAAGAAACAAGATTTATAGAAGCAAGAAACCATACGCCACTGTAGGTCAACATGTTTCTTAGCTTAAAACTGAGTTCATGTTGATGCCAGCACAAAAGTTCTTGTGTTGTGTCTGTAGTGTATTAAAGTCAAACGGGCTTTATCTATTCTAGCATGTTATTATATCATCAATCATTTAAACAATAAGTTCTTAACAAGAATGTTTTCCAAGATTAACAACAAAGTAAAAGTTCAACTCTTTCAATAGGGCTGCACTGTCAGATTAAATATTTCCATGGCACATCACCCAGCTATAAGTTTTTGTTTGTCGCTAACCCATCCTTAAGCAGCAACATTGGGTCTTTACTGGTGATATCAAGAACGGATAACAATCCTGACCAACTTCACAGCATCTGGAAGTTAATCTCCTAAGCATCCTTGACATGCCTTACCACCAGTCTAATGCAGTATGAGCACCAACAAAACTGTTTGGGCTCGGCAAAGCAGCACCTTAATCGAGCTAAAGTTGATTAGCTAAATTTAACTACAGCAGGGAAAAAAACATGCCTATCGATAAAAACATCATTTTTATCATAAAAAAAATGTAATCAACATAAAACTATAATTCATGTTGGCCTTAAAAAATCCTTCCTTGAATTAAATCACAATCACCAATATTAAAAATAACAAGAACAACAAGGATCTCGAGTGTTTACTGTTTGGATCTGACTAGACTTGTATAGAAGTCCTTTTCTCGGCATAAGCAAAGAAATTCAAGCTCAAGGTACATTAAACAACAGTGTTCAACATACTGTGAATGCTTGTTGGAGAAAGGGATTGAATACAATTAGCATTATCTGCATCACCTCTAAAAAGAATCATAATTCAAAAGAGAACTTTCAGTAATTCATCACTGCATCATAGCTTAGGGTCTTCCCAGCCAAGTTCTGAGTACCCTTTTCCGTCAAAAAGGATGCATGATTTGTTTTTACAGTAATGTGGAATCTTTCTTTTGAAACTAGCATAAACACTACGAAAAAATTTGCTTCAATTGCTGCTTCAAACAGGGGCAATAGATTTTTATGTCACATAAGAAAAGCACAAGTAGACAGCGAACTAACTACTTCAAACTTAAGCATCACAGAGGCTTAAGTGAATGAAATAAGTAGCAGAAGCAAAATGGATTTAGAGCTCCTTGTTCTCTTTCACAAATGATGTCCCTTCCTTGTATGCTTATCATTTTTCTTTCAGGACAATCTCACCCATATCATAAACTTTTTTGGGTGCTTTATCTGTCTCACTTTGGTTAATAATCACTTGAGAGTCAAGAGTTCAGAAAATATATGTCCAGCATGTCAATGATTGGTTTTCAACTAAAATATATCCTTAAACTAGAAAAGAAATTAACTCTGCTTAGTCAGGGCAATATATTTGTTCCAGTATGTGTTTATGAAAAAAAGTATAATGAAACCTGACACCCCAGATGACAAACTCCCACATAGAGTAGTATAACCAGGTTGTTAGCTAGTGTTTGATATATAATGACAGATATACAGAGATTGAAGATATTGCATGAAGATACTTGATATAAATATTCAACAATGATCTTCACATATGCAAATCACACCAGAACAAAAGTGCTAATCTGTTGTGCAACAGATACAAATTTTGATGCTCGACCTCGCCTATCATTTTATTCATTTACTAACAGTGTCACCCGTCTTTTTGCATCAGTTATCTAGAGTATGTCATTCGAGGGGTTTTTTTCAATGAGATAGCTATAAACAACTCAAGACAATGATGACCATTGTGAAGTTAAAACAATTGCAAAAGTAGAAAACCAAACCAAGACAGCAAGGAGACCATCCTTAAAGACAAAAACATAAAACGTTCAGTAATTGCAGAGAATTTTAATTACTGCACAGATGTTCCACAGTCCAACAATCATCTTCACTCTGTTACATTATTCAGTCAGGCAAAGAAAATCATGTGCAAACAATAAGGTTCCAACAAAATGGCTCCACAGATATGCACATTAGGAATGATAAGAACAATGGAAATGGGAATCATGCTCAAAAGTGTTTGCATGATACAGACATAATTCAAAACAGCAATTGCACATGCAACTGCAAATATAACCACAAGAACAACTTGCTTCCTATCATAGATAAAAAGAAAGAATTATCATCAATGAAAAGAGAAAATAGTATCCAATGTCTAATAAAGTTACCATGATATGACTGTCATAAACACAGACTAATAATTGTAGAATGACACTCCCAAAGATCACTATGTAACAACCTAGTGTGTGCTTTAAACAAAAAACACTCAAGCATTGTTGCAGAAATCTCTGACAAACAAAAACAAGTCAGTGACTAAATGATCGTTACCTGTAAGTCACATCTTTACACCAGAAGCACGAAACAAAAAACCATAATCGAAGTGAAAAGATCAACATCATGGATGGTTAAACAGAATAGTGATTTTACATGTAAACCTTACTAATGAATCTCTTGAGGGCACTAAAGAGAGTGTGTGTGGGACTCAATCGAGTACTATAAAGGATTCACTAACTATTAGCTATACATAATATTATTCAAAACAACAAAAAATCATTTTCAGCAAGGCAGTGCCATGATGGCAAACAGCAACTTGGTTACATCTATGATAAGCCCACAACTTTTTAAGAGCAGAATAAGCTAATTTTATGAGCCTACAATGAACAATATATTCAACCACAAGTGAATCACGGTATTAATGCTTCTGAGATTATTAACAGCTGAATTGAGAACAAAATAACCTAAACAAGATCTCTCTCTGACAAAATTGCATTGTTAATATCCACCATAAACATCAGTATCCAATGCATCAAGAGAAAAGAAAGCCATTTCATATCCAAGATAACTCCAAAGGAACTGTTGTCAGAATAACATAACCAGTGGAAAAAAAAATTCAAGTTCCAATATTACCAAAGGTGGAGCAATTCCAACAAAATATACAATGAAAAGAAAACTGCAGATTACTCAACGAGAAGCTTTCTTCTTGCCAGCAACCGAGACCTTCTTGCCCTTGAGGGTGCGGCAGTTGTTCTTTGTTCTCTGCCCCCGACAAGGGAGCCCCGTCTCATGCCTAATTCCCCTGTAGCACCGGATTTCCTTCAGCCTCTCAATCGCCAGCCTATTGAACCGCTTCTGCAAATCGAGATCGTGCACACAGAACAAAATCAAAATCACAACTTCAGCTCAATAAACACCGAAATTCAAGATAAAACACTAGAAAGCGAAGATAGCTATTCTTGTTCACAAAAGGTGAAACCATACAACGAACAGCATCAAATTTGCAACTTCAACGCAAAAAACCAACAGAAACCAAGGCAAAAATCCGAGAAAACTAAGAGGTTTGATTCCTTACGAGGTCGCCTTCTATCATATACTTGGAGACCTCATCCCGGAGGGAGATGAGCTCCTCGTCGGATAGGTCCTTGGTGACCTTGTTTTCCAGGGAGAGGTCGCAGAGGATCTGACGAGCCCGAACACGGCCGATGCCGTGGATGTACTGGAGCGAGAACTCCACCCGCTTGTTGTTGGGGATTTCCACGCCACCGACACGGACGCAGCGGATGGTGAGCGCCCCGCGCTGCTGCGACTACGGCGAGTGATATCAGAGATAAGGGTCGACGCGAGAGGGGAAGAACGAAGAGGCAAAAGGTTGTACCTTTAAGCCAGGAGAGGGAGTGGGGAAGGAGAGGGATCCAGGGCACGAGAAGGACGAGCCTCTGCTCGCGATGGAGAGGGAAGACGAGAGGGGAAGCAGCGACGACGCCATGGATAGGCCGGCCATTTCCTAACCTTCCCTTCGGCTACAGCCTCCGTTGTACAGTGACGTTATCTATAGGGTTGCTGTACCACTGGCTCGTTCACTTCGGAGGCAAGATAAGGGAGGTGTGTTTTATTTTTATTTCTTTATTTATATTTATTTACTTATATAATTTATTTAGCAAACCATTTCTCTATCTATTTCTCGTTCCAATTCGACTTTTTATAACAGAAAAATATATTAGGAAATAAAAAATACAGAAAAAGAAAAACGAAAATGAAGAGTAACAATAATAATAATAATAATATTATTATTATTATTATTTACTTTTTTTACAAAAGATAAATGATTAAGAAACGATTTGAATGTAACATTTGAACTAATCTCAATTTTTTTTTAAATAAAAAATAAAGAAATTATTACATCAAATGACATAAATAGTATCTACCCATAAATTCAGACATCTGACCTCTCATTTACCTAATAAATGAACTAATCAACCCAAATGTCTTAACTAAGATGCTTTGTTAAAATTTTTATAAATTAAGTTAGTCAATACTTTTAAAATTAAATTTTTTTATCAATTAAATTAGCCAATATTTTTAAACTTTTTTCTAAAAATTAAAACATAATTATAAGAACAGGATATGAAAACAGAATGGTTGATATATATGGAGAGACAAAAGACAACACACAACACTGTGTTAACTCTTTAAGGTAAACATTGCAGTGGAGTGTTCTCTTAAGTCTTCTTAGTGACTCTTTATGAAGTCACTCTATGGATATTCTCATTAAAATGAGACATTGCAACATCCAATATATATATGATCGACTTGGATTGTATGAGGTTCTTAAACAGTATGCTTTCCACATGCTCTTACTTAAATATTGAATGGATATCCATAAATATGTTGAGTGGGGAAGTTGGACGATCTCTTAATGAAGGAGCTTGAGTTTTTAGCTCTCTTCTGATGCTTAACAAGTTACTCAACCCATCTACACACAAAGAGAGGGGTTATTTGTGGAAGACGGCATGTCTTCCACCCTCATTGGAGCTCTTAACTTTTCTACGGTTAACACAGCAAAATCACTATCTCTGCACCTCCAGGAAATTATTTTCTGAAAGATCACTAGATGACAGCTTTCAAAATCATGACTGCAAACTTAGCACAAGATATATGGGTTTGGCAACGTATCAGACATGGTGGGTTGTGCTCAGATATGAATATTACTAAGAGAAGATCTTCCCGGATGCAACTTGGAGAAATAGTAGTGACAAGTGTGTGGATCTTGCTAGAACTAGTTGCCTAATCTTGAAAGAAACAACTGATGTGCTGAATGATTGTGCTGCCACCTAACTTTATTCTGCCACAACTTGTGAGGACGAAACAGGGAAAGTTGATGCTTTGGCTGTCGCACACTACTTAATTAACTTGATTTTAACCCCTTCAAATCATGTCAACTTTTTGAAGGTGATTAATGAATGGCTAGTGCATTATTCGATGGAATTGTTTGTGGCTGTAACATCTTGAAAAGGAAATAATAGTACTGTGGCTGATGGTGGTGAGGACATCAGTTTTTGGTTTTTACTTTAAGAGTTTCGATTTGTTTTGTTGGAGTTGATAAGTATTTTAGATTTTTAGAGCCAACGTTCTTATAGGACGAAAAAAATGTAAGTATAGAAAGATTTTTTTCTAAGAAAAAAAATCTTAAAAATTAGAGTTTTGTGAGGAAATAAAACCATCAAAGTTAAAGTTTAATTATTCTTTATATATATATATATATGTTTGATTTTTTTATAAATATTCTAAAAAGAATTCTTTAAGGAAGAAAACTCCTGAAAAGACTCGAATTTTTTTGGCATGTTTTATGGTTTGTAGGATTTTCTATTTATTTTGTATGTCTTCTCTCCTTCTCTAACACCCAACACAATTCCATGGAGTAGACAGCGAGTGGAGTGTTTATTCCCTGCAACTTTTCCTATGGCTGGCTAATGAACCAATCAGGTAACATTCTCAGAACTAATTCTCGAATAATAATCTGTTGTCCTTGCTGCGTGCTTTAGCTGTCGTAATTGTTTTATTCTGATGCAATATTGGTGACAGGAAATCCCACCATATGATTCTATGCTTAGGTTTTAGATAATGCTTCTTGGTCACACAAAGAAGGTGGCAACACTGTGAAGTTGCGAGCTTCACACACTGGGATAGGCTCCAAAACCTGCAATCCAAGCATGAGCGCACCAGAGCACTTCCCCCAACCTGCTACCACCTATAGATGCTCAAACCTCATCAGCATGCATTAGTGCTTGTTTCCGTTAATGCCTTCCTTTGGGTAGTCACAATCCGGTACGCAATTCTAAATGCCAAAAGAATGGCGATAGAAGCATCCGGTGTGTGAGCACCTCCTCTCCCATCGAGCTCCCCATCGAGCACAGATCCCTTTGGGAAATATGTAGTGCTTGGAGACTCTTCTTTCATGGCCCCCTAGGGGATGAGATTCTTGTGTGGTCAATGGGGTATGACTTGGCTTTCTAGCTATAAAAGGAGGTTTGAGCCTCTGCATTGTGGGATAGAAGTAGAGGTGGTAGAGGACGTAGAAGACGAGGCCATGGCCCTTGGTAGTGCTTGGAAGAGTGCGAAGCCATACTTGGCCATGGTTTTCCTGCAGGTGGGTTATTCCGGGATGTACGTGGTCTCCGTCGCCTCCCTCAAGCGTGGCATGAGCCACTACGTGCTTGTCGTGTACAGGAATGCTGTGGCTGCAGCCGTCGTTGCTCCCTTTGCTCTGTGGTTTGAACGGTCTCTCTCTCTCTCTCTCTCTCTCAGTTCATACTTTCCTGACAAACCGTAGTTAGGCTATCCTAGTTTATCTTGTTTGGATTATGCTCCAAAAGTTATTTCTTAGAAGCCTATTTATCTTTCTTTGAAGACATTTATAGATGGAGTACTTCTATGTTGTAATGTCTTTTTCCTCTTGATGACAGGAAAACGAGGCCCAAGATGACACTTCCCATCTTCCTCAAGATAATGGCTATGGCATTATTGGAGTACTGATCTATACATCACTGTCCATTTCTGCTTCGTGTTGTCTTCCAATCAACGTGTTCAGTAGTACGAGTTCCTAATATGTCTTCATCCAGGCCTGTGCTCGACCAAAACTTCTACTACATGGGCGCCAAGAACACATCGGCAAGCTTCTCCTCTGCCCTCTACAACATATTGCCTGCTATGACTTTTGTCAACGCCATTATCCTTAGGTGAGATCTTCCACTTCCTCTATCTCAGCATGGAATATGTTGATCGGAACATTGATGGTTTGTTTGTGTGATTAGGATGGAGAAAATTGATATCAAGAAGCGACGTAGCCAAGCGAAGGTTGTCGGTACTCTGGTGACGGTGATCGGTGCACTGCTCATGATACTGTACAAAGGCCCGGCCATCGAGTTTATATGGACGAAGGGAAGGAGCCATCACGCCGACGACGGCAGCCAAAACCAAAGCCACTGGCTTGTCGGCACGTTCATGCTCTTGTTCAGTTGCTTCTGCTGGTCTGCGTTCTTTATACTGCAGGTAATATCAAGTTTCCGCATCAAAATCTTTGCTGAGGTTGCAGTCATGAACTCAACACGAACACATTAAGGTGACTTATCGTGGTGGTATTTTGATGTTGGACAGTCGCATACCTTGAAGTCCTATCCTGCAGAGCTCTACTTGAGCACCTTGATATGCCTCACGGGTGCAGGACAAAGTGGAGCCCTTGCTCTCGTGATGGAGCGCAGTGCCAAGCCTTGGTTGATAGGATTTGACACGAGACTCTTCACGGCCGTTTACTCCGTAAGATGCTTCCTTTGATTCCATCTCCTTTAGATTTCTTGAGCTCACATCTGAACTCTTCCTGCGCAGGGAATAATGTGCTCTGGAATTGCCTATTACATTCAAGGGATGGTGATGAAGGAAAGAGGCCCTGTCTTCGTCACGGCCTTCAACCCTCTTTGCATGATCATAACAGCCATAATGGGCTCCATTGTTCTAGCAGAGGATATCACCCTGGGAAGGTACAGTGTCAACTATCTCATTCCACCATGAACAAAGCACCTTCACTGTCACCTTCCCCTGGAAATCTGCAGGCTTTTGGGTGCAGTCATAATAGTCATCGGTCTGTACTTCCTCATATGGGGTAAGAGCAAGGATCACTTGACGCAACCCTCAGATACCATGGCGAAGGACGCGGCACTCGTGCTGCCGAAGGTTGCAGACGATGCCAACAAGACGACCTCGATCGACCACGTCACTGTCATCGACGTCCAACCTTCGAAGCATCCCTAAAGGCAAATAAGCTCCGGTTTCTCTACGTAACTAGGCATCCATCACCTATCTTAGCTCTCGCTGTAGGAAAACATACCCAATACTGAAACGAAGAAGATGACTCGGATCGGATACAGCTTTATAGTGTCGAATGTTCGCTATGCGTGAACAATGATACGAGTAATATGCTTGTAATTTTTGTCGTTAGCTGTTACTATCATGATCAGAGTGTGCTTGCTCTATCAGAATCATTCTTGTTGTTGGTGCCACAGACTTCTCCTTCAGAAGCTGTCCATAAACTTCACTATGCAAATTGGGCGAGAGCTCTCTTTCGTGTAGTTGCTCCAATCACCACCGAATGAGACCTCGATTCCATTAATTTATCTGATGAAATGGACTTTAGTACTGATAAGGAAAGTAATGACATGAGCATCACCATCACCATGCTGACTCACCCAACCGTGGGCTGTCATCTGTGCGCCAAACGTATGTGGTAGAACCAATGCCGCTCTCCTGCAGCCGTGGACAGGAACACGATCCTCCGGCCTTGCTCGTCTCGACCTCCGAGAAAGTCGCTAAGTCAATCACCGGGAGCATTAACCCTTGCAAGCAATCTGACACCCCCACCAATCTGGCGTGGCCCAATTTCCCTCGTACAGGAGGGATATCTCCTACTTGTCCTAAACAAGCTTAACCTTGATAAAGGGGTTGGGAACATTCGCTAGTGGTGACCACTTGTTTAGGGACCTCGCTAGCTTGTGCCTTGGGGATCGAACCAAGCTTACTCCGATCAACACATCAACGATAATAACAAAAATCAATTGATTAATTAATTTATTAGGTTTCATAAATTAAATTTAATAATATACCAATCAAGTCCTTGTGTTCTATTTCCAACGTGGGATTAAGCTGACGTGTCACATTTTCAGCACAGAAATGCAACCAGCACTTGCACGTTGGAATTTGGAACGGTTTAGATAAGATTGGACCGTCATATCCGATATTTATGGACGTTACAAACACCTGTGAGAAATAATTGTAAGGGTTTATATCGGATCGGACCGAGTCAAATCCGATAGTACAATTACGCACGTTACAAGCAGCTAAAAGAGATCTACGATCTAATGTTCCCGAAGTGGAGAACCAAGAAATGGACCGTTCGGATCAAATATGACCTGCCTCACCGTCCCTTCCTGGGCTCGATCCAGTTTGTGCCCTAATGACTTCGCATTCCATCCCAAATCCCCGAACAGTAGCGGAGAGGAGAGGAGCGGCAGGCGAGCGAGCTAGCGGTGCCACCACGGCCACCGGCGGGGAGAGCGCGAGCGGAGCAGCGAGGTAAGAGCGTTTTCGTGGGCGCGTGATCTCTATGGCCTGTTGTTCCTCCTCCTCTTCCTCTTCCGCTTGTTTATCCCTTCTCCTATTTCCTTTTACTTCTCGGACGGCCATCGGCCGAGAACCAAAGAGGAGAAAGAGGAGGGCGCTTTGGTAAATCCGAATGAAAGAAACGATTCTTGTGCGTTGTCTGGTCCTCTGCAGGAGAGTGAGAGGTTGAGGGAGTGCCGTAGAAAGAGGGAGAGAGATAGATATTGAGATATAGATATAAAAGAACCGCTCTTGAGAGAACTAAGAGTGAAGGAAAGGGAGGAGATTGACAAAGAGAGAGAGAGAGAGAGATTGAATTAGAGGTACCGTCTCTCGCTCTACTTGATCTGTGTGCTGTCGACGATCATCATCATGGCCAACAAGCTTGTGGTTAGTGTCTTCGATCTCTTTCCTGGATGATTCTTTTGTTGATTAGTTAGTATTGACTTATTGAAGACGTTTGGGGCCTTATATTTAGGTTCTTGGAATCCCTTGGGATGTGGACACGGAAGGATTGAGGCAATATATGAGCAAGTTTGGGCCTTTGGATGATTGCGTTGTCATGAAGGTAGATAATTTTGTACTCCATCTGAAATTTTATTGCTTTACCTTAAAGGGACTTGATGTTAATTGTTATATCTCATCTGATTTGTAATTGATGGAGTTCCCTTATATATGGTTTTACTTTTTTCCATTTCCTCCTTTATTCGTGGTGTGAGAGCAGTGGCCTCACTTTGAGTGGGAATGTCTATGGCTTTTAATCAGAAATTATCAGTATCAACCTTTTTTACTTATTAGTTCAGTGATACTTTTCACCTCTCCTGACATCTTTCTTTCATTCCAAATTGTCAACCACCTCTTCTTGGATAAGATGTCCAATTATGTGCTTACAGCTACTGCATGCCTATGATTTCTATTTTATAACATCATATTACACTAAATTGAATGAATAATTAAGGTGGTGCTGGATTCTGAGCTCAAGACAGATTATTTTCTATCCATTCTCTGCATGGCTGACAAATCTTTAGTAGTTTATGAACTCAATTGAAGAAATACTCTTTTCTATTTGAGTGTTAACTCTTAAGAAGGTTCGACACATTTTTTTTCATATTTACTTTGTCATATTTTTGTACTCTACATGTGTGGAAAACAGAAAAAATAACATGCAGTAACTTTGTGTGTCTTATTTTTTGGAATTCCTTTAAGGGTTAAAATAGGTAGATACATATACCTAATATTAAGAACTTGAAGAAGGAATCATGCGAAAAATTGCATGGGAAAATGTAGTTTAAGGAGATATTGGTCAACAAAATCAAGAAGTCTTAATATCAGTGATATATTTCAAAACAAGGGTCCTCAAAGGATGTTAAAGCACTATGATAATTGTGTATCGGCTTCACTAGTTTTAGATTTCGTCATCACAATCTCTGTGTTATCTCTATTGTTCTCCTGAATCTCCTCTATATTACTTGTTAAATTGTATGGTGTTTAATAACTGGATTTCCCATGAGTATATTTCTTTTCAACTCATCAGTTTTGTTTCTTGTATTATAGGAGCGTTCCACTGGTCGTTCTCGAGGTTTTGGCTATGTAACTTTCTCATCAGAGGAGGATGCTAAGGTAACATGAAGCTGCATCTGTGTTTGCTGATTTTTATACAGATTTCAGGATTTCAGAAGTATTTTTCTAGAGAGTAACTTGTGCTCATGCCTATAAACTATCACTTCACCTTTTCTGGGGCCTGTATAGCTTTCTTATATTTTCATATCAGTATGTATATTATCGAATTTATTAAGAAATCTTGTGTATTTTTTAAAAAACTATTAAGAAATGCCCCTGTGAATAAATTACAGCTTCTCTTATAGGGTGCTTCATCGTTAGGGCTTACACTAGTCAATAGTAAGCACCTTAAAAAAATGTTCCAGTTGAAATTGAAGTTGTTTGTCTATTTTTATTTTTGACTTCCTGAAACCATTTATGAAGAAATAAATAACATCGTTTCAGAGCATACATTATGAGAAGCATTGTCCACTGCCTATTGGTTAATATAAGGTTTGTCTTATCTGTTGTATATACCTGAATGAAACTGCTTTGGTTATATTGCTTTGCTATTGTAGATATTAGTTTCATATACTACTGGATAACCACTTCTATTGAAACCTTAGATTGTACAATTGGTTTGGAAGTATTCATGGGAATGCAGGAACATTTAAAATTGTCTCGGTTGGGATTAAGCTTGTGTTGGTGCTGATTCATTGAAGAGAAAATTTAGGTGCTTTAAGAAGCCAGAGAGTACCAAATCTCAATTTCTTTTAGTTTGAAGTCTGACCAGTTATCAATCCTGAACATTAAAAGTTAACTTTGTTTTTAATTTGAATTTAAAGAATGATCACAAAAGAAATATGTTAGTTTGTTAAAAATAAAGTTAGTGCTTATAAGAGATTTTAGATGTATGAATATTGTGAATTACAACATCATCATGGAATTCTGATTCACTTTGTTGTCCGGTTCTTGATTATTGAACTCTGACAATGCTTAGCAGTCAGACAATGAGACTTTTGAGCCTAACTATTCTTGTTAGGCTGCATGCATTATTTTCTAACTTTTAGGCAATCGTTTTGCTTTCGTATTGTACTAGTCAAGTACTAGGTGATCTGTTGTTTACTTCTATTTCCAGCTATAAACTTTTTAAAGTAAAATTTCTGGTTTAGTTTTGGAATCGATTTGCAGTCTTTATTATCTTTTTGCTGTTGTCCACCATTTTCTGAGCATGAGTCTTGGTAAAATGGTAAGGTTGCACTTTAGTGATTGGTGACTAGGGTCTAAGGTATATAAACAATCTCTTTACTTTCACATTGGCAGAGCCTTGTTCGTTGAGTTTATACTTTTGTTTGTACATTGTTCTCTTTGGGTGATAAGATGATTTTTGTTGATGTTCATTCTTTCTAAAAGGTTGCATTGTCATCTAATGTTTTGCATGCTGCTGAAAGCTGTGATCTTATGCAATAATTTTTCTGAGAAATGATTCTGTGAAATTTACTATATGCTCTCATCCAGAATGCACTTGAAAGTGAGCATGTTCTTGGCAACAGAACTCTTGAGGTGAAGGTTGCAACACCAAAGGTAATTGTTGTTAGATTCTGCATCAGTGTTGTTACTTGCCTGTCCTTTTTCTCTTTTTTTATTTCTGGTGGTTTCTCTTAAATGCTATTGTAAAAAGTGCTAAGTAGGATAAATTTTATATTCTTGCTTTCTCACGTGTATGTTTGCATGATTTTAACATGATTGTTTATTATATAGGAAGAGATGAGAGGACCAGTGAAGAAAGCTACCCGAATATTTGTTGCAAGGATCTCACCCTCAGTCACAGAGGCAATGTTCCGAAGGTTAGTTCTTCCTTCATGGTTGTGCATCATCGCCATGTTGGCGACATAATTTTCAAAAATCTTGCACATTTGACGGTTATACAAACATTCTCCTTATGGCACCTTTGCAGTTATTTTGAAACTTATGGAGTAATAACAGACCTGTACATGCCAAAGGTGAGGGAAGTTATTTTCACTTTTTTTTTTCTAAGTTGAACAAGAACTGCTTAAAGCATTGACAATTATGATACTACTCCAATTTAGATATTTATAATTATTGATATCTACATGATGCATATAGTCATACTATGAGGTTAAATTAATGGTGCACATAATTTAATATATTTTGAAAGATGTACTTGTCTGTATTCCTTTTGGAGTTTGCTTGGTGATTTACAGAGATTAAAATAGTGTGTACATATGAAAGCACATTTTAGTTATTTTTTGCTGAACTTCTCCTTGATGGATTGTTTGAACATATTCTGAAAATCCAAGAGGGAAAAAAGGTGATCACGAATGCTTTTGAATGTTGTGAATTGTAATATTGTTGCTGTAACAGCATGCTTACATGTTTGAGACAATGTCTAGTTGATATCTCTAGCATAGTTTATGTATTGCAATTTGGATCTATGACAATTTTATCAGCAGTATGATTGATTCTTAGCAATTTGTATGCAGGATCAAGGTTCAAAAGGGCATCGAGGAATTGGCTTTGTCACTTTCGATAGTGCAGGTACGATGTTGATTGCTCATTTTCTGTCCTGGTTCTATGGTTCTTGATTTTACAGTTTAATGATTTTCTTGTTATTGTTCTAACTGTACTAATTCTACAACTTGATTAGTTGATTAATTTCTGAAGCTCAGTTTTTGATTTTCTTAGCTTATATTGACGTGTTTTCTAAAAATAGCTACAAACATAGAATTTATATTTAGCTAAGCTTTTTTCCCTGGTGCGTTTGTATTCTTTACTGAATGTAGTAAATTGGGTTTTAAAGAACAGCATAACAACAAAGATTCAGATTGTTTTCCGTGAGATAATTATCCTCCTTATAATGACTTTATTTGCTTTCTTTATGAATGTTGAATAGTTGCAAAGAGGTCTTATATCTGGTCAGAGTCTTCTTTAAGGTTTCATGAGCACATGCCTTCTCATCTTCATTGTCCTAGATGCTTGTATATCTAGCTGTTCGTTAATTACCTGTGAGTCATATTGTGAATGCAATTTGAGTTCCTTAGCACTATTTGGAATCACTTTCTGGGCTTAATGCAACAAGTCTTGGTCCATGTTGAGAATTTTTATGTGTTTGTTAATGCAGAAATCACCTAATGTTCTTTACTTAGGAAACAAAGATGTTTAATCCAGATTGTCATAACAATATCTGTGCCATCAGCCTTACAATTTTTACTTGTTATCATACCAAATCTTCTGGCATGAATTTGGATGTTTGGTCTTATGTTCTTAATTCAATTTTAATGGGTACGAGACTATTTCAATGCATACGACTTCCATGTTTAGATGTGTTCAGTAACCCAATCATTTGAAAGCTAAATTATTGTATATATCATGAAAGAACTTATGTCAATGTTGTAATGTGAGCATTCACCATCTAGAATGTAGTGTATTTCAATTAACGTTGTTATCTATGTGCAAGAATATTCTAAGAATGATATATGATTTGGTGGTAAGTTGAAGGTTTTAACTCCCAAATCATCTTCCACTTAATCCTTACTTTTTATTAATTGAGCTATTGCCAAGCTCACACTTGAGACGATCATGAGCTGCTTGGAACTGGTTTTGTAATATCACAGCCATGGACATGCAATTATACAAAACTGATACACACACCCATTTGCTACTGCTTACCACATAGTGGTTGGTATTTGTATGATTTATGCCTTTGAAAGAGACCCTGCATCACTAATATCATGCCCCTTGTTGGATATGCATCTTCCTTTCAGTTTTATTCTTGTGTTGAACCCTGCAGTTTTTCTGTAACTCATGTTGTATATGAACCCTCTCCGATAGGCAGGTATTCTTTTACTCTTTTCTAAGTGACCATTCTTATATTGCCTTCTCAAATGAACAGATTCAGTGGATTCCATAATGGCAGAGTCGCATGAACTTGGTGGCTCTACTGTGGTTGTTGACCGTGCTACTCCAAGGGTAAACATCTGTTTGAATTTTGAATCTCTGGATTGGATAATGGAGATCACCTCCATCGTCAATTGTAACAATGAATGGTGCTGTACCAGACTTTCATTCCTGAAATTTGTTTTTGCTCTCTTTTTTTACATAGAATGATGACATGAGATATCCAAGCAGAATGGCACAGGGTGGATATGGTGCATATAATGCTTATATTTCAGCAGCAACTCGGTATGCGGCTCTTGGTGCTCCAACGCTATATGACCAGTTTGGTTCAGCATATGGAAGTATGTGTCACATTTTAAGTAACAACAGAGCAACAACCTTTGATGGAAGTATGAAGCAATTCCTTTGTCAATGATCTAGGAGGATATTTTGGGCCTTCACGTGGGATGGGCAGAAAGATATTTGTTGGAAGACTTCCCCAGGAGGCAAGTGCTGAAGATCTGCGCCAGTACTTTGGCAGATTTGGTCGGATCGTGGATGTATATGTTCCAAAGGTAAATTTGGTTTTTCATGCATACTTCATATTTTTGGCCATTCTAATTTTGGTAAGTTTTTACTTTTTTGATGATTAGGACCCTAAAAGAAGCGGCCATCGAGGGTTTGGTTTTGTGACTTTTGCTGATGATGGTGTAGCAGATCGTGTATCGCGCAGAACACACGAAATTCTTGGACAGGAGGTACATGATAAGATTATTTAGATTTTATGCATTTGGAAAGTATGATTGGATTTTTTTTATATCCAAATTAAAGATGGAAACTTTAATTCTATTGTCTTTCTGTTTCATGTATATTTCTTTGGCCCTTTATCCCTGCTCAACAAATTTCCTTGACTATTATTTTCTTTCTGACTCTCCTGAATAATGAGAAATACACACTAAACAAAGAAACTCGATGACTTTAAGTAGATTTTTTGAGCCTTGGAGAAGTTTCATGAGATCCAAAGAAGCTTATCTATGTGAAGCAGCTCAATTCTGCCGTGGGATGTTGTTCTTCTTGTGACATTAAGGGACATAGATGGTCTGGATGGAAACCTAAAAATACAGTTTATTTTTCTGAAATTGACTTTGAAATTGATGAGTACAGTTGGAACAGACAGATTTGGGCCTAATTGACAAGTCACATAAGAAGTGCAACTTATTGCATTATTAGTTTCTTTGTATTTTCTGTCAAACTACAGCCTCGTTTGGACCTCTCTTCTATTTACAACTTTGTAATGTTTCATGGCATTGTTTTCTGAGATAAGACATCTGATTACCATTTGTGCTCTTTTGTGGAGTAGGTTGCTATCGACTCAGCAACACCACTTGATGATGCTGGTCCTAGTGGAGGTTTCATGGACGCTGCTGAGGCTTATGGAGGGTATGGTCCTATGAGAAACTACGGCAGGCTCTACGGCAGCCTTGATTTTGATGATGTGAGTATATTACTCCATTGGCTGTGTGCATGCAGTACTTTATAAGGATAAGTAGACGGTGATTTCAATCTGTTTTCATATACAAATTGAGAATCCGAGCAGGTGCCAAAAGAATAATAACAGACTTATGTGGCTTGTGCTTCTTGTTCATTACGTTTTGCAGTATGGTTACGGTGCCAGCGCCAGCGGGAGCAGCAGGCCGTCAAGATTGGATTGGAGGTACAGACCTTACTGACGCAGGTAGCACACTTCTGGTGACTTGTCGGCGGCATTCACATTGGACTACTGCATGCAATGCTAAATTTGTAAGGATGATGCTTGGAAGTAGTCAGGCTGGGATAGATTGTTGAAAACATTTGGGCAGTGTTATTATCAACGTGGTTTGTCACTATACTGAACCATCATTTCCTCTGCGATGTTAAGAAGCTTATGTTCTAGCGTTTCTGCATGTGTAGTCATTGTGGCATGAGCTGTTTGAGAGCAGCATCAGCGCAATTAACAAATTCTGACCAGTTTCGATATTTGGTTACTATGATATCTGCTCCTCCCTCATCAAAGAGGGTGCATTCTTCCCCTTTTGATGTTTGGATACTATGATTGCCCTGCGTAGGATGCCCCATTGATGTGTTTGACTGTCTCAAGCATCAAATAGAATCAAAGCTTAGTAGGTAGATGGGTCGGTTCTTAGCTTTCTCAAGTTGGCCTGATCACTTTCACTCTTAATGTTACTTGGCTGCTCAAGTTGGCAACCAAAGAACCGTTGGAAGTTTTGTGTGGTATAAGGTTTAATTCTTCTTTTGGTATTGTATTTAGTCTCTGGGGACATTGTCACCTTGCCAAAGTCCCAAGGGGGGCTTAGGCATTCATGACTTATACATTGTTACAAAGAACTTATCTCTTTACCTCGGCTTTGGAATACTGACTCAACCAGGTTGGCATATAGGTTAATCCAATCTTCCTTCAGCTCTAATTTTAACTCTTGTATTTCCTGATCCTCCCTTTGGAAAGTTTTAGCCTTACTTTGAACTCTACTTTTTTTTTGCTAGAAACCCTTGCATAAAAAACTCCAAACCACCAAGAGATTGACCATATTCAATATTTGTGCTCCTCATGAATGCTTCTTCTTATACTCTGCTGGACTTGATAAATAACAACATGTTTTCTTTGACTATCCCCTCTTCTCAAGAATCTGGGACTTGTATCGAGTTAAAGGGCACTTAACACGGGGGGGGGGGGGGGGGGGGGAGAGGAGGAAGCTTGGTTGAAAGAGGCGAGACTGATTTGTTTCCTCCATCCAACTATTTGGTTAGTTTTATTGCCCACAACCTTTATGTGTTTTGGATGGCCCGGAATAATATTGTGTTACGAAATACCTGTGGTAGCTCTATATCAATTGCTTATAGAGATGTATCACACTTAATCTGATAGTTCCAACTCTAAACCAGTCTGCAGAGATGCAAAACTTGCATTTGCAAACTAGTTCTATTCAAGCATGCTGGTTGCGGCCAGCGATGAAGTGGATCAAATTGAATACAGATGGGGCGGGCCTTTGACGATACATCTAAGCATGGAGGTGCTAGATTTACATTGCGAAATAGCGACATTTGCGTCCAATAAATTATTGGTTGTAAAGGAAAATGTTCTTGCTATAATCCAATCCAACTGTGAGTTGAGTTACTATGAAGAGGAGGGACTCCTTCAGGGACCTCGGTGAGCCTAAGACGGAGTTACTAAAGGCTGAATTGGAGGACAAGAGGGACTCCCGTCTGGACCAAGCTGCCATGAGGAGGAGGAATGGCTTTGGCCAAGCTGCCGTGAGGTAGAGGAGGAGGCAGTGGCAACATTTAATTTAGATTAGGTGTGGCGGGTGGCACTGCATGCTTGCGCTTGTGCGTGTGCGTGCTCTTTAATGGTATTGTTGCGGGTGGTGCGCGCGGGGAAGTGTTTGTTGTCTTGGTGGTGCGCGTGGAGACGTGTTTGTTGCATTCTTTGAAGCCCACACGGCATTGTTTGCATTTCAACATCCGCACACCCAGTTCAAAATGTCAACAAATATCGACCCATTCACACCCCATATCGATCGCCCGCAGCAGCAGCATCCTGATCTCAACGTAATGCTGCCACTGTCTCTTCCACCTCACGGCGGCTCGGTCGAGACCGGGATCCCTCTTATCCTCGAACTCCGTCTATCGGACATACTCCTCCTCCTCCTCCTCCCCATGACAGCTTGGTCGAGACCGGGGTCCTTTTTGTCCTCCAACTCCCCATAGTAACAGCAGATGCATCTAGCGACTGCTTTGTTGAGTATATACCCCAAAGTTGCAGCAGCCAATGCCACAAAGGCAGTAGTAGCTAGCTAACATGAGGTCCATT